>CM055266.1:139789398-139877499 GCA_029237695.1 Conchocele bisecta | reverse complement strand
ATATTTGTGTGTCACACGGTGTACTGGGCTATACTAAGGGGTTATGTATGAACCCGACTGGAGGTGAGAGATGGCGGATGTGTGTCAATCAGCACGGTGTACTGGGCTATAATAAGTTATGCATCAGTCACGGTGTACTGGCTATGGAATAGTGTAAATACCCCGACTGGGAGGTGAGAGATGGCGATGTGGTGTCAATCAGCACGGTGTACTGGGGCTATAATAAGTAAAATGTACATACTGGAAGGTGAGATGGTGGAACGTTGTGTGTCAATCACACGGTGTGACTGGCTATAATAGGTATGTATACAGACTGAGGTGAGAGATGGTGGACGTTTGTGTGACAATCAGCACGGTGTACTGGGGCTATAATAAGTACCGTATTTAGCCGTGTATTGCGCACATTTTTTCAGCCCCATGTTTAATCCAGAAGTCACCCTGCGCGTTATAAGTAGGAACATAAATTTCAAACATTTTTTCCAATTGATTTCTGCCAGTTTTACGCAAACAAAACAAGCCCGGAAACGGAAATATCAATTTTGACAGGTGTCCACTATGACGTTGAAATACGCATAGTTTGAAACAAGAGAAAAGGAATCGATCGATATGAATGGGTGCGGTAAGTATAGATTGATGGTAAATTGGTATCTTTTGGGATTTAATATAGCCAGGCTCGTAACATAAGAGGCTACGTGTATTAGAGGAAATTTACATGTTTTCTGTATTTACGCCGGTGTACCGATCTCATATCGGTCAAATGTTGCCTGTCGGGTATTGTTTGGTTGTACATTTTCAAAGTGATGTCACACGTCTGCCATCCTGTGAATAATTAATGAGAACAGATCTCAATCCCATAAGCACTTGCTGTAAGATTTTAGATGCTAAATCAAGCGTCGCGCACATTCAGATCGCACTCGGTAACACTCGGTAATAAGTCGTTAAAGTTGCTAGGTGTCGACTGACTGTGTTACTATTTTTGTAAAGTATTGACGCATCCATACCTTATGACATGTGAGACCAGCATAGCCCCTGATTCATCTGCGCATACACTGATATGGGGCTATGCTGGAATGTCGTGTATTCAGGTAGTACCTATTAAACCTAATCAATAAACAGTGATTAGGGCTGTTCCAGTAAAACATACATGGGAGGGGAAGACGCCACTTTTGAATTTGGGTAACCTACCATAGATGCAAATTAATGTATTTGACACCCTCCCATAGATGCGATTTCCCTGGGAAACCACTCACCCATATATGCAATTTAAATTAACACATTATTTTATCAATGTAATTCTCCGGGACACGTAATTTGCGTGTTTGTAACAAAAACTCACGCACAATGTGATGTATCAGGAGCCGTAGCTGCATTGAACACGTGAATCGCCGAATTGTTTGCCTATTTGTATATCAAAATTGTGTTAAATTTGTAACACGACTATTGTCAGAAATCGTGTTAAATTTGCGATTCTTTCCCAAATTAGACCCAAAATGGACGATTTTTTTTTGATTTTTTTTTTTTATGGACGCATAGCCTCCTTTTA
Source organism: Conchocele bisecta (assembly GCA_029237695.1). Lineage (NCBI taxonomy): Eukaryota > Metazoa > Mollusca > Bivalvia > Lucinida > Thyasiridae > Conchocele > Conchocele bisecta. The sequence continues at coordinate 139,875,956 of CM055266.1, read as the reverse complement.
TCTCACCGATGTGAATGTGCAGCTGATTACGTTTGCACATTTCGTAAATTAATCCGAGCAAACTGGGAAAAACATCAATTATTGGTCCCAGTAACAAAGCAGTGCTAATTGTTATGTGCTGGATTTCATTTTTCCGGCATGCGTTCGCGCTCACCATTGGTGGAATATTAATTAGGTGTAAAGGCTGACCAATCGGAGATCGCGTATCAGTGGCGCAGATTAACTCAACCCAGATTAACTAAATTGTTACAGCACTGCCCACGCCCCCGGCGCATGTACACAAATGTGTACGTGACAACTGGCCTTGTTTCGCTACGTCATAATTGAGCCAGTGCATGAGATAATCAACTTTATTATATAACTGAGATTTTCGCCGAGAATGATTTGACTTTTTTTCTGCAAATATATCGGAAAGTTGATAACATTTTCAGAGCAAATGCGTAATAATTACTAATTTAATATTCGTCAACATTCGATATCGTTTACAGAAAATGTACACTATTATCAGATTCATCTTCGTCGAAAATCTCACGTGATAAGCCTGATTACCTCATGAACTGGCGCAATATTATAACACGTCGGGCAAAACATGTCTATACAGGTCTGTGGTGTTGAAAGTATAAGTTAGATAATGTGTTCGAGTCGAATATGGTTACTTAACAGCTCAATGGGGGGGGGGGGGAATTTAGGGGGCCGGAAATCGTCGAACCGCTAGGCGAGATGTATTTCGGCCGCCTTAAATTCCCCCACGCGCTGATAACTAACCATATTCAACGAGACGACATTATCTAACTAATTTATTGCACGGATACGTCGAAAGCCTGAGATAAAATTATATATTTTGTCGAATTTATTGTAAGTTTAATACAAATACTATAATTACACAATTTAATTCCAGCCATTCATTCCTCTTGGGTACCCCACTTTTATTTACATTTCCGCAGACATGTCCTCAATACCCTGCGGTCACGTGACCAGTTAAAAGTGACAAAAATATAGCAGGCGTCTGTTATCTGGTTCACAATCTTATCGAGGCTGGATTACTGCGTTTGCATGCAATCAGTGTATAACCAACACTGCATGCACACCTGCGCTGCTTGATCAGTGACTATGGTGTTCGTGGTTCTATAACAATTATATCACTCCACGAGCTGTTAGTGTTATTGGCATTTTCATAGCACTAATTAATAGTATTTTTGTATTTTCGTAACAGTCGCCCAGTCACTTGTAGCCTGTCAATCATGAATGGGTCATGTTATCAGGGCATGACTGGTTAAAGGTTACGCACCGATATTGCTCTACTTAATTGATTGCTGATATTTGCGCATGCGCAGGTTATCCTGACATGTAGAATAGGCGTTAATCTCAAGCATATAACACACGCTAGACAGTGTATCTCCAGGTATGGAAGGTGTCCGAGCCAATTCCCACCCTTAAATATGAGCCGAATGAATGAATGAAAGTGTATCTCCGTGAATTAACACACGGGGGAAGTGGGCCAGACAGGTCCAGACAGTGATCTCCGGCAGTTAGCACACTGCGGAGATCAAAGGATTTCGCCGCATCCGTGCAATAAGGGTTAAAACTCTGTGCGTACTCAAACCTACAGGTGGAATAGTCGGACGTGTGACACAAAGAAAATGACCATTACAAAAATATCCATTACCCCACCCACTTGATCTCGTTCTATTATTAACGTCATGTACAGTACGATACCAGGTGGTGGGATAATGGGATTTTTTTAATAGGCATTTATTTTGGTGTCATAGGTCCGAGTCTTCCACCTGTGCTCACCATATGAGTAAACACAGATTGCAACGCACGAGCTTGTCACGTGACGTTGCAGCTGATGGAACAGGATATCGGTCATTGGGTCATTGCGTCTGACATCGAATACACGCGTTTACAATAATGGATTGCACGGACCTGCGTAGATCTACATTCTACATGAACATGATGAATAAATAAAACATGACGTTAACAATTCTTGGATTCAATATATTTATTACATGCGAAGATAACAGTGAAAACTTATGGCATATTATAGGCATTGGCGACGTCGTTCATTCGCAGTCACAGTGTACAGTGTACATGTATTTTTTGTTGACATTATGATGCGTCTTGGGCGAGAACGGATATAGCACGGTTCGGATAAGCAACACGGAAGGTTGTATGTCGCCGGACTTCCGTGTACTAACGGGGTCGCACTGTATGTTAATATGTTGCGGTGCGTCTCGTTTGCTGTCAAAACATGTTTTTATTTTTTCGTAAGAAAAATGTGATGTGCAGACAACAGTTTATGACATTGTGTGTACGTGACAATTATCACGGGATACCTTTATCACGCATGGCGAAAGTGTCAATATGTCAATTGGCGGTTTCATTATGCGGGTGTAACGATACAGTCTGTATGTGCCCCAGGTGATGGCCAATAGTCCATACACGAGCGTCTACTCTATAATTGGCGAAGGTGGGATAATAATACATTTGAGCGATCTTTGCTTTGTGTACAAACTTGTGATTAATAGACGAAACCACCAGCGTGCATTTAATTATGTTGTCCATATTCTGGGACGTGATATTCCTGAGGAATGCCGCGTTATTAATACAAATCGTCGCGATACCAGCACGCATTTAATTATGTTGTGCATATTCTGGGACGTTATATTCCTGAGGAACTCTGCACTACGAATACAATTCGCCGCGAATGGCCGCGTTATATATGTTAGACATCAATTATCTGTAATATACGCCGCCTATACATATATCCCGCTATACGAACCACTCCATGTTGACCTGAAAAACAGACACTCACCAGTCTGACAGCCAACCACGCATAGAAGTGATTTTCGGACAAGCACACCCACCCATGTATGCAATTTAAAGAAACAGACACCCTGGCATATATTTTCTTTAAACTGCCGTCTTGGGGGTGCGGGTATGTTTTAATGAAACAGCCCTTACAAACTATATGTACCTACGTATATCCACGGAAGTCCACAGTGTCAATATTTGGCTGGGGGGAATTGTTTATGGCCCATTTCTCATGTGCAGGTTACTAGTAGGAGTTATTATCGCCTTGGGGAAGAAGTTTACGCATGGCTGCTGTGTGTTTGCGATTACGGGTAATTATGTATATACACGAATGGCAAATATGGTGGAATTATATACAACAAATTTCTTCGTAAGTAGATTCAATAAGTTAAGTTTATTACCTGCATCTTGAATTTTTATTAAGCATATTAATGAGTAAATAACAATAAATATAACATACTTTTGGACAATATAAAGTCTAATTTATGCCATAAAGCTGACCTTTGGCGATCTTTTTCTCTTCGAGAGAGCCTAACAGCACTCGTTCAGCATTGTGGATGTGAACTCGGAATGCAATTTTCTTATACTCGTGACGGAATTTCCGCTTCCTTTTTTTTTTTTTTTTTTTTTTTGGGCGCTATAGACTCAAACAATTTTTCCCCTGATTTTTTCCCCCAAAATATAGATGCACGTTGTATACCAGTGCGCGCAATACACAGCTAAATACGGTATGTTATACATGACTGCAGGTGAGAGATGGTGGACGTTTGTGTGTCAATCAGCATGGTGTACTGGGCTATAAGTATGATACATGACTGGAGGGGGTGAGAGATGGTGGATGTTTCTGTGTCAATCAAGCACGGTGTACTGGGGCTATATAAGTGATGTATTCATGACTGGAGGTGAGATGATGGAGGTGGATGTTTGTGTGTCAATCAGCACGGTGGTGTACTGGGGCTATAATAAGTATGTTATACCTGACTGGAGGTGAGAGATGGTGGATGTTTCTGTGTCAATCAGCACGGTGTACTGGGGCTATAATAAGTATGTTATATATGACTGGAGGTGAGAGATGGCGGATGTTTCTGTGTCAATCAGCACGGTGTACTGGGGCTATAATAAGCTATGTTACCTACTGAGACTGGAGGTGGGAGAGTTGGTGGATGTTTCTGTGTCAATCAGCACGGTGTACTGGGGCTATAATAAGTATGTTATACCTGACTGGAGGTGAGAGATGGCGGATGTTTCTGTGTCAATCAGCAACGGTTGTAATGGGGCTATAATAAGTATGTTTATACATGACTGGAGGTGAGAGATGGTGGACGTTTTCTGTGACAATCAGCACGGTGTACTGGGGCTATAATAAGTATGTTATACATGACTTGGAGGCGAGATGGATGGTCGGATGTTTCAGTGTCAATCAGCTAGTGTACTGGGGCTATAAGTAGTATTTATACATGACTGGAGGTGAGAGATGGTGGATGTTTCTGTCGTCAATCAGCACGGTGTACTGGGGCTATAATAAGTTTGTATGTATAGATTCTGGAGTGAGAGGATGTGGACGTTTCTGTGACAATCAGCACGGTGTATGGGGTATATAAAGTATGTATACATGACTGGAGGCGTGAGATGGTGGATGTTTCTGTGTCAATCAGCACGGTGTACTGGGGCTATAATAAGTATGTTATACATGACTGGAGGTGAGAGATGGAGGATGGTGTTTCTGTGTCAATCAGCACGGTGTACTGGGGCCTATAATAAGTATGGTATACTGACAGGAGGCGAGAGAGCAAGTTGGACGTGTTTCTGTATTCAATCAGCACAGTGTACTGGGGCTATAATAAGTATGTTATACATGACTGGAGGCGAGAGATGGTGGAGTTTCTGTGTCAATCAGCACGGTGTACTGGGGCTATAATAATAAGTATGTTATAACATGACTGGAGGTGAGAGATGGTGGATGTTTTCTGTGTCAATCAGCACGGTGTACTGGGGCTATAATAAATATATACCTGACTGGAGGCGAGAGAAAGATGGACTTTCTGTATCAATCAGACAGTGTTAATGGGGCTATAATAAGTATGTTAATACTGAACTGAGGTGGAGTGTGTGGATGGTTTGCGGGTGTCATCAGTTCGTTGTACTGAGGGCTATAAATATGTATGTTATACTGACTGGAGGGTAAGTTTGTAATGTGGATGTTTTCTGTGGTCAATCGCCGGTGTACTGGGGGGCTATAAATTAAGTAAGTTTTATATGATGGAGGTGAGAGATGGCGGATGTTTCTGTTGTCAATCAGCACGGTGTTACTGGGGCTATAATAAGTATGTTATACCATGACTGGAGGTGAGATGGTGGATGTTTCTGGTGGTCAATCAGCACGTACTTTGGGGGCTAATAATGTAAGGTTATACCTGACTGGAGGTGAGAGAATGGGCGGATTGTTTTGTGTCAATCAGCACGGTGTACTGGTGCTATAATAAGTATGTTATAACCTGACTGGAGGTGAGAGATGGTGGATGTTTCTTCTGTGTCAAGCAGCCCACATGCAAACGGTGGTAACTTAACTTACGGGGCGATAATAATATGTTATATATGACGGAGGTGAGAGAATGGGTGGATGTTTCTGTGTCAATCGCACGGTTGTTACTTGGAATAATATGCTGGATGTTTCTAAGCTGACTGGGGGAGTGCAGGGAATTGGAGGAAGAAGTCTGTTTAACATCAGCACGGTGTACTGGGGCTATAATAAAGTATGTTATACATGACTGGGGAGGTTTGAGAGATGTGGATTGTTTTCTGTGTCCAATCAGCACTGTGTTACTGGGGCAAATAAGTAATGGTTATACATGACTGGAAGGTGAGAGAATGGTGGACGTTTTTCTGTGTCAATCAGCACGTGTACTGGGGCTATAATAAGTATGTTATATAATACTGGAGGCGAGAAGAAGTGGACGTTTCTGTGTCAATCAGCACGGTTGAATACTGGGGCTAATTAATAAGTATGTTATACTGACTGGAGGTGAGAGATGGTGGATGTTTCTGTGTCAATCAGCTCGGTGTTACTGGGGCTATAATAATTAGGTTTATACCTGACTGGGAGGCGGAAGAAGAAGGATGTTTCTGTATCAATCACAACAAGGTGTACTGGGGCTATAATATGTATATTATTTTACCATGACGGGAGGCGAGAGAGGTGGGAGTTTCTGTATCAATCAGCAAGGTGGTACTGGGGGCTATAATAAGTATGTTATACATGACTGGAGTGAGAGATTTGGGCAGGATGTGTGGCAATCAGCACGGTACTGGGGCTAAATATTATAAGGTAAGTATGTATCACCTGACTGGATGGTGAGAGATGGTGGATGTTTCTGTGTCAATCAGCACGGTGTACTGGGGCTATAATAAGTATGTTATTACATGACTGGAGGTGAGAGGATGTGGATCGTTTCTGTGACAATCAGCACGGTGTACTGGGGCTATAACTAAGTATGTTATATGACTGGAGGCGAGAGAGGTGGACCCGTTTCTGTAAACAATCAGCACAGGTGTACTGGGGCTATAATAAGTATGTTATACATGACTGGAGGCGAGAGATGGTGGATGTTTCTGTGTCAATCAGCACGGTGTACTGGGGCTATAATAAGTATGTTATACATGACTGGAGGTGAGAGATGGTGGATGTTTCTGTACAATCAGCACGGTGTATGGGGCTATAATAAGTTTTTACATGACTGGAGGGAGAGATGGTGGATTTCTGTGTTTCAATCAGCAGGTGTACTGGGGCTATAATAATATGTTATACATGACGGAGGGGAGAATGGTGGATTTCTGTGCAAATCAGCACGTATGGGGCTATAATAAGTATGTTATACCTGACTGGAGGCGAGAGAAGATGGACGTTTCTGTATCAATCAGCACAGTGTACTGGGGCTATAATAAGTATGTTATACATGACTGGAGGTGAGAGATGGCGGATGTTTCTGTGTCAATCAGCACGGTGTACTGGGGCTATAATAAGTATGTTATACATGGACTGGAGTGATGGTGGATGTTTTGGGTCAATCAGCATCTGTGTCATACACGGTGTATGGGGCTATAATAAGTATGTTATAACTGATCGAGGTGAGAGATGGGGATGTTTCTGTGTGTCAATCAGGGGCACGGTGTACAGGGGCTATAATAAGTATGTATACAGACTGAGGTGAGAGATGCGGATGTTTGTGTGTCAATCAGCACGGTGTACTGGGGCTATAAGTATGTTACTACATGACTGGGGAGTAGAGGATGTGGATGTTTCTGTGTCAATCAGCACGTACTGGGGCTAATAAGTATGTATGACTATAGGACTGAGGTGAGGGGAAGATGGCGGATGTTTCTGTGTCATCAGCACGGTGTACTGCTATAATAAGTATGTTATACCTGACTGGAGGTGAGATGGTGATGTTTCTGTGTCAATCACACGGTGTACTGGGGGCTAATAAGTATGTTATATCGATGGAGGTGAGAGATGCGGAGTTTCTGTCAATCAGCACGGTGTACTGGGGCTATAATAAGTAGACCTGACTGGAGGTGGAGATGGATGTTTCTGTGTCAATCAGACGGTGTACTGGGGCTATAATAAGTGTTATACTGTGGAGGTGAGAGATGGCGGATGTTTCTGTGTCAATCAGCACGGTGTACTGGGGCTATAATAAGTGTGTTATACATGACTGGAGGTGAGAGATGGCGGATGTTTGTGTGTCAATCAGCACGGTGTACTGGGGCTATACTAAGTATCTTATACCTGACTGGAGGCGAGAGATGGTGGATGTTTCTGTGTTAATCAGCACCGTGTACTGATGACTGCGGCCGACCGTGTTGAAGACAACGCGCTGACTGTCGGCACACCAGCAATCGCGGGGCGGCCCCAAACCATACAGGCCTGCAAACTCGTCCCCTGGATGGGTGCAATGGAGGTACCGTACATGTACACTGTGTCGGTTACGATATTTTCCATAAATGGCATTGAAAGTTGATGACATGTTCAGAGAAAATGTGGAATAGAATTATGCATTTGTTATGAAAATCTGCTTTTCTAGTCATTTACAGAAAATATCAGTTTCTTTGAATATTTCTAATGAAAAATTGTACAACTCACAGGGATCCAGATAAGGAATTAGTAATTGAGTATTGTCACTCCATCATTTCTGACGCAATTGGGTATTTCAAAATTTTAATTGGGTAAAATAAAATAACACTACTGTTTACACATCAACAGAAGAGCAAGTATTGAATAGTTTGCTTCGAAATGAAAACAAGTCTTGGCATTTCATTAGAATTGTCTCCTTGGTGACAATTCTAATGAAATACCAAGATGTGTTTTTTAGAAAATAAGAAAAATATGCTATATTTGTGGTCTGTTTATTGTTATTGCAGCATGAAAAAGGTACCATAACATTTGTATTGAAATTGGGTATTTAAGCAAATACGCGACTTATCTGGAGCGCTGACTCACATGGCTAGTCTCATTGTGATTAGTCTAGCTGACTCAAGTCTAGCATTGTTGTTAGAAAAATGAAAATGAATGAGTTTTACATCCCAGCAATAGGGACAGGACCTCGGTTTCAAGTCTCCGGAAGACCAGAGGGATGGAAATGCTATGAAAGTATTTTGAACGTCTAGCATGTGAGGATGAACTCGCAACCTCTGGTATTGAAGTCCAGGTGGCCATTTCAGTAAACTTTGTACAACTGAAATGTTCACAAGTTCAAATCTGTGGACATACAATTGAGGCACGTCATGTGATTTTGTACCTTCGGACATCTGCGTAATTTCATGAAATACGTAATACAAGATTTATAATATTTTTCATAAATAAGATTTATAATATTTTTCATAAATAAAGTCAAAAGTTGACAATTTTTTCCTAGTACACGATGTATTCCGAAAATATTGTCAACATTTGATGCCATTTACGGAAAATATTGTAAATGATCTAAACGTATTTCATGAAATTAACGCAGAGGTCCGAAGGTACAAAATCACATGGTGTGTCTCAATTGTTTGTTGTGTTTACCTGCAGCTGAAGGAACGACATCTACCACCACCTGGGTCGATTTACTGGCCCAGTCATACTGAAATAAACAACCCATCACCATATGTGGCCGTGGCTGGAGAAATGGGGCTTATGGGATTTTTGACCAGTGTAGCTCCTGATCAAATAGCAAACTCTATCCTGATAACGATTTATATTGCTTGTTAGAAGCAGGATAGGTGTTTCATTGATGAAATGGCGAACAGTGCAGATCCTGATCAGACTGTGCGGATGCACAGGCTGGTCTGGATCTGCACTGGTCGCAAAACCCATAAGCCCCATTTCTCCAGTCACAGCCACATATCTACAAAATGCATTGAAGAAACAGAAATGTGCCCTAACATGCCTTTTGTGACTCAGATCAGCTTATGAATACTGATTAGCGACAGGAATATGCTAAGAAATCAGGAGTTACACTGACCACACATTTCGTAAGCTCCATTTCTCTAGTCACTGACACAACTACAAACAGTAGAGATGATTGACATTATTATATATATATAATGTGTGCTATTTGATCAGGAGTTATTCTGGTCACAAAGACATATTTCTCTAGTCACAGCTGCATGTTCCAAAAGTAGTCAACAAAATGAATGCCAGTGCATAATATATATTATGTAATATATAGTGTGTACACACTGGCATTAATTTTGTTGACTACTTTTGAACATGTGGCTGTGACTGGAGAAATGGGTATTTGTGACCAGAATAACTCCTGATCAAATAGCACACTCCTGTAGCCTATTCATCATTATTCCATGTTAGAAGTGGGTGATTCATTGATGGAATGGCGAACAGTGCAGATCCAGATCAGACTGTGCAAATAATGAATAAGTGGAATGTTTATAATTGTTAATGGTTGTTGACATGTTATCACATCATAGTCATGACGTTGTTTTAATATTGATGATGTCAGCAACATGTGACGTTCATTTTGGCTGCATGGTGACAACATTGACCATTAATTTGGTATTCTTTGTAAACTATCCATTGAAATGTCATTAGAATCGGATTTGTGGGTTAAAACAGTTTTAACCGTGGGTTAAAACAGTTTTAACCCATTTGATGATATGGCGAACACGTTGGACGTATCAAAAATCGCATAAATTCAGCAAATAAAAAGATTCATAAATGTGTTCTGTATAGAGATGAGAAGAAGTATCCATCATATGCACTGATGTTGGATTAAGAGTATTCCATATATACTCCGGTGTGTGACAAGGATATTCCACCCGAGTGGTCAGAATATGTTGTCAGAAACGAGGCTTTGCCGAGTTTCTGACGACATATTCTGACCACGAGGGTGGAATATCCTTAGTCACACACCGGAGTATATCTGGAATACTTTTTCTCGCATACCTACTAAGTCCAGAATCATGTTTAGCCATAATACGCCATCAACGAACCACCATAGTATAATACTAACTATTTTTCTTTATATGATATCTCCAATACAACCACCCAATCGCATTACCCGTATCAAGAAATGGGTGTAAACAAAGTTTACACCAACAAATTAGAGTCTCCTACATTGGATCGAAACATTTAACACATAACGGCCCAATAAAAATACGGTCTGAAGACGCCCATGACATCATGTGTAAACCCAATTACTACATACACAAAATAAATAGGACGCAGTACGAGACAAACTCATATAAATATTGAAAGTAGACCATATATCCTCGATTCAAATTTGTACAATAATGTTTACAGAATCATTTTATGTTTTTATTTTGAGTATTTATTGCAATTCCGAGACGCTGTCTTCAATTACGCAAATATTAGTCCGCCGAAAGTTTCACTCCGACGGACATTTGTCATTTCAACACATTGCCGTTTTCAAGAAATTCTTGCTCACTGAATTATTATTAAACACATATTCCAATCACTATAAACTGTCACTATACATATGTTTGGGGAAGAATCAACAACATACGAGGTAAATATTTTGCTGTCAATCACATGTGTTTTTTTTAATAATAATCATGTATTCAGTATTTGGCCAACTGATTTACAGACGCCCCTTACACAACTCGGTCTCGTCCCACAAATTTACGCAAATTTGATAAAACTGGATAAAACATGAAATAAATAATAGCCTACATTACAAATCCAGAGTGACGTTGTTGACATTGTTGTCTACTGACAGTACTGTGTAGAGAGCGTGTGTTTGTAAACAATGCAGACGACGTTTGGAAGCCAATACACAAAAAGTAGTTCCGGCAGTGTGTGACAGGTCAGCCGTGTGAGATAGCCGTGTGAGACAGAAAAATCCTACATGGGCGTGGCTTCGGAAATAACATTGAAATGGACTCTGGGTATGCGAGAAAAAGATATTCCACCCTTGTGTTGTTAGAAATGAGGTCTTTGCCTTGTTTCTGACGACATATTCAGGGCTCCAGATAAACATATTTTTGGAGTAAATCAGCATTGAAAATAAGGAAATCGGCATTGAAACAGATGCGAGGGAGTACAAATCAGCATTGACATTTCAGCATTAGAAAATTGCTACACCACTTACATATGCACATAGTTGTGTATGTCTGTTCAGTTAATAAGTTTATGAAAAGTTGGAATAATTTTAGTTTTCACTACTACAATTCAAGTTGGTGGTGAAATAGTCTTTGAACATCGAATTTCAACATTGAAACGTATGTCAGGGGCTAAAACACTTTAAGGCTAAACCTTATCTGGAAGTCTGCATATTTTGACACACGGATGGGATATGCTTGTTCTACACCAGTGCATATAAAGGATACTCTAAAACTCACCTTGAGAAGGCGACAACATTTCATGTGGGGTCCGCCTATCTCGGTGTCTATGTAGACAAAGCTGGTGTCGTCCGGAGAGAATACACTACATCTAGATGCCTTGTCCGCTGCTGTCAGTGGCTCTGGAGCACAAGTAGAAAATTCAGTGAACCCTTTCACCCCAAAGTAACTGGAATGTACTGTGATATGCAAATTTTCCGACCAATCCAATCATCACAAAATGGTTTTCACATTAGTCCATTTATGAAAAGGGGGTGTTTTTGTTCTAAAGAATACGAAAATTACTTGCAAAAAGTGCAGATCCTGATGAGACGGCTCGTTACGAGCCAGCTCATCTGGATCTGTATTGTTTGCCAACCCTGCTATAGTGGGCTTTCGGGTTCAAAGGGTTTTACGTCCCAGAAAAAGCTACAGTCATATAGAGACGGGACCTCGGTTTTAAAGTCTCATTTGAAAGACCAGTGGGATGGAAACACTACTAACATATTTTTTATGCGTAGGGTGAGGATTGAACTCACAACTTCTGGTATTGAAACCCAGTGTTGTACCCCATCACCACGACCTATCCTGCACAATGTGGGGGAAATTGCAAATTCCATTTTCTGATTCCCAACATACATTTCTGATGCTAGGGGCCATTGCCCCACCCAAACTCATCATGCTGTAGTCACGCCAGGTACCGAGGTTTATTCTTGAAATAAGAAGCAACTGTACACATGGTATATAGCGAGACTTACCACATGTTGCCTTTTGAATGTCCAAGTAAAATATGGCAGTCCTGAAACACAACAGCATTGTGTAGATAGCAAGATTAACAAGGGCATCATTATCACTAAGCTAATCCCCTCGCTGGCAGCTTTGATAATAATAACAAAATCAAATAATTGTTTTTAACATTCTTGCCATACAAACAAAACCTCAGTGAACTTGACCTTCGGTGGTCGGACGTGGGTCGTATGCAAAACAAAGCACCATCCCTAGACACACATTGTAGCCAACTGTTATCAAAATTGTTATTGAAAAATGAAAGGTGTTACGAACATACGCACGTACGTACGAAAGTATATGGACTAGCCCTATATCCACTCTTGCCTATTGGCGAGGGGATAGCAACCTATACGCCAAATAAACCAACTGTTTTCATTACTCCACTTCAGTCTGAAGATACAGAATTTATTTTTGGAAATTCTAACTATTTATCTTATTTCACTTAAGTAGTGTACTGTACACGGAATATTTCACGGTTTTCTTTAATAATACAGTCAACACTAGTTACCTCAAACTCTCTTACGTCAATCTACTAATAAAAAGTTATAGTCCCAAGTACATGTTTTCCAATATAATAACTCTTGTCTATGGAAGGTAATATCCGCCATAATTCTATGTGGATTGATGCTTGCTTGCTGATGACATTCCAAGTTCTATGCTTGTTATTACAACTTTGGAAATAGGTTGAAGAACATGTGTTTTCTAAATTACATGTGTGTTTCATTATTATGGGACATAAAATTGGGGCTTGCCTGCTGATGGTAATACAACTTACATTCATGTTATTTTATTTGTCATTGGTTTATATGACATTTGAAATATTCTTGGTTGTAGTTTTCTAAATTACTTGTGTGTTTGGCTGGATTCTTCTTTATTCATTCGTTCTGTTTCAATTGGAGTAATGCGGTTTGTGTTTATCACATTTTCAGTGGCTTGATGCTTCATTCTTAGTGGCACCCGGAGGTCCGTTATTGATTATTGCATCGCTGTTTTGCCATACGCTCGTCAGCTCACAAAGCCCCTTGACAACAATAATTGCAATAGTAACCAAAATTATGACGCAAAGCTGTGCTGCTAAAACTCAAAATAGTTCTCCCTGAAAGGATTTAATATACTGGTACCCATCCTGCAATGCGTTGCTTTATAGGTTAGAACACACCAAATAGTTTTACTATATAACTTAACCGAATCCCATCCAATAAGGTCAGTCTCTTCTACTTTCACTATTCATATGGATGCTGTGGGACCTACTTCTACATGACCTACAGCCTATCTGCACTGGATCTGCATGAATAAAATAATAGGTTCACTTACTCCAAAGAAAGAAAAATTCAACCTTGTCATGTCCCCCAATATTGTTTACATTATTTGGCCACGGAAACTCTCAATGACCTTAGCTATTGATAGGCCGTTAAAAACCAATAAACACTGTTTACATCACGTGACCAACAGGTTCAGTGTTTTATTTTACATGCTACAAATATGCTGAAAATTGGTGTTAAACATACCCCCAACATGTTCTTCAAATGTGGGGAGAGATCAGAAACTAGACTGCCAAATAGACAAACTATATTAACCCTTAGACCGCTATCTTAATTTTGTTGTCGACTGCTGTCAAAACATGTTTTTATTGAGAAATAAGGCAAGATATAAAAGCAACAGCAGGCGACAATTGTTGTGAGTAGCGGTCTAAAGGTTAAACTCTACGATTCAAGTATTGTGTCAATTTGTGTCTTTATTGTTTCCATAAAAGTTATTGCTATGACCTGTCTGATCAGGGTACACATTGTTCGCATAAATTACGATCAGGGTAAATTACAAAATGACAAAATTACAAAATTACAAAAAGTCACAGTGAGATTATCTCATAACGCTAGGAGAGCCTAAATTGATTGATTGAAAGGAGATTTATGTCGGAGATTTATGTCCTTTCAAACACACTACTGTCTGTTTCACGAAAACTGCCCAAATTTTACGGCTATATAAAGAACAAGGTGCATGATCACGTGGTTATAACAACAACAGTGGCTGAAAGTGTTGAAAACTTGCCCACTCCAAAGTAAGTATTATTTTATATTTTCCTTAATATGAAACGGATTTTGATGAAGTATGTCGCAGCAAACGCGTCTTCATGAGCTGCATTTGGTCGTCCAGGTAGTTGGCACAGACTTTTGTCGTTTTTGCGAAGAATCGATTTCGGTGTCAGTAGACACGAAAATCGATTCTTCGCAAAAACGACATAAGTTTGGGCCAACGTACAGAGACCACCAAATACAGCTTAACAAGACGAGTTTGATGCACCATATTTCATCAAAATTTGTTACGTAATAAGGACACTGTAAAAGAATATGTACTTTGAATCAGATGGATTCTGGAAGTTTCAGTACTTGTTGTTAGTACCACGTGATCATACACCTTGAAGAATGCAAAAACAATATATTTTTTCGATATTAAATTTTAGCAAAATTTAAGAATGATCCTTCTTTTTATTTCGTGAAATTTGGTCAACTATTGATTTTATTACGAAAAATTGATTTGTCTATGGAAATTTAACATGGGAGAAAAGAAGCAGTAAAAATACTTAAAATAAATTTGGAAATTGACTCTGAAACCTGGCTAGATAGCTTGGAAATGATCTAACTAAGAAAACAAAAGTTAGATTTTGAAAATAGGATCACTATTTCTGAAAATAGAAAACTTTCCTCCCCATGTTAAATCCCCATAGACATCGAAGATGTCTCTCGGGATTTAACATGGGGAAATTGTTTTTTTCGCAATAAAATAAATATTTGACCAAATTTCATTTGACAAAAGGCTCATTATTAAATTTTACTGTAATTTAATATTATCCAAAAAAATATTGTTTTTGCATTGTTTATATGGCCGAAAATTTGGGCAGGTTTCGTGAAACAGACAGTACATGTTATATGGGCCACGGGCAATGAAAAGGAACAATATGATATGCCAATAAAGTAAATGACTCACTTCCTCATTGGGCAGTAGATGCAGCCCAGCCTGTATGGTTCGTGGTCCCAGCCAGTAAACACCACACCTTCATCACCCGGGGACCACACTGCCTGTAATGTGTCATAACTAAAATGCAGCCTGTCAGAAATAAACTGAATATTTACAGAAAATATATATATTCCGCCCTGAAATTAGAATAATCTGACCTGGTGCCAAATCCTCACCACACCAGTCACTTATCCCCTGTATGTATGAAATATGAAGCAGCTACGTGAAAGGAAATATAATTTTAAGAAATTTACCCGAGATTTAACATTTTGAACATACCAAGTATGTGACCTTGATCTTGGGTTTATCGGAGGCCCAAGGATTTGTCACAGCATGATAGAGGGCCATCAGGAGAATCATGTGTGAAATATGAAGGAGTTATGTTAAAGGAAACATAAATTATCTACGGGAGCGTTAAATTTGTGACAGACGGGATGGGACGCAGGTAACCCTATATGCCCCAGTCACCAATCGGTGCCCCCGTCGGTGGCGGAAGCATAAATATGCCCGCATTCACGTCAATGATACAGATAACGGCGAACTTCTTCATGTGTGAAAAGGTTCAAAGTTGTGAAGGTCAAAAGTTCAAGGTAATATTAAGGGCAGCATGGATGTATGGCATTTGTCCACAATTATACTGTGTTGAAATATTTAAGTAATCCTTCAACAAATATAGAAGTTATCACATAATTGAGAAACTCCGGCAAACTTCTTAATGTTCCGGACACACGGACACACCATCCAAACACTATATGCCTCCGGCTCTACCGAGATCAGGGGCATACAAATTAGATTTTCTGATACAAGCTGGTCTCATGGAGAAAGCTAAGCAAACCTTCAATGTTCTCCACCTGGAATAATGTTTCACGGTAAATGCGCTGTAGCATGGAATACACCATCCAGGATAACGTGGTGGTGTTTCCCCCCCCCCCCCCCCCCCGAGACTGTGGAGCCTCTAGATCCCACTATAGGTAAACTTACCAGGCCCGGGGAGATGTGATCGGGGACAGTCTCCATGACACTGACGGTGCCAATATCTATGTCAAGGATACAGATAACGGGGTGGTTTTTCCCCACGACTGTGGAGCCCCATGATCCCACCATAGGTAAACTTACCAGGCCCGAGGAGATGTGATCGGGGACAGTCTCCATGACACTGACGGTGCCAATATCTATGTCAAGGATATAGATAACGGGGTGGTTTTTCCCCACGACTGTGGAGCCCCATGATCCCACCATAGATCGGGGACAGTCTCCATGACACTGACGGTGCCAATATCTATGTCAAGGATACAGATAACGGGCTGGTGTTTCCCCCGAGATTGTGGAGCCCCTAGATCCCACCATAGGTAAACTTACCAGGCCCGGGGAGATGTGATCGGGGACAGTCTCCATGACACTGACGGTGCCCACATCTACGTCGAGGATACAGATAACGGGGTGGTGTTTCCCTACAAGGCCTTCGCCCCACTCCTCCCGAACTACAAAGTTGTCTCCCTGTAACACAACATCATGGTATTTTATATCATATAGTAGAATCTGTTTGAACATTAAACTAGTGGAAATTCAATCCTGTTTCAGTCACCTTTTATCACAAGCAGGGGATATAAACATAGTTTTAATAAAAAATGACCGTTTATATATTTCTGCGTATCTACATACATCAAAGATTCAGTCAATGGTGTAGGTTTACATCACCAACACAATAATTGGATATTCAATCTGCTACAGGATCAGGATCTACGTCAGATCTAAATGCTGTGAGATCCATTTTCTGAGCGGGCGGACAAAATACACCGCACAATGGCTAAATTGTATCATGTCCGCATTGCATTTGTGATGAATTAGATAAATACATAACACTGTACATGCAACCTTATGCACATTTATAGAGAACACCAGTAGCCTATTTCACCAACATTGCAAAGTATACTTATCTAGCAAAGTATACTTTGAGGGAGAAATTTTCAATTTAAGGATAAGTTTATTATAATGAATTTATTACATTATCACAGTTGGCTGTGATAATGTAATAAATTCAGTATGATAATTCTGCATACTTTTAATCATCAAATATATGCAGTGGTTAGTACTACATGTATATGAAATAATGCATTTCGGAAACAGTAAATGATTACTCCCTCAAAGTATACTTTGCTAGATAAGTATACTTAGCAATTTTGATGAAATAGGCTACTGGCCAATGCCTTTTGATGTCATGTTTATCTTGCAAGTGATGGAAACGACTAAGAATTTTGAGGCTCTACGGGCAATCCCTCCCGTTCTGAGCCAAGCCTGATAAACGTTATACCAAAACTTACCTGTATGGTATTATATTTATCAGATGATATTTAAGGTAGTATTGGGCCAAAGCAAAGTTTACTACCTGGTAAAACACTGTTTACAGCTGATCGATAGTTACAAGGCCGTTGTTTGTCCTGTCAACAGCTGTCAATTATTAATAGCACATAATACTGAATTGCCCATATACATGTACATACAAAGCTACCACAATAGTATTGTCCAACAGTGTATGAAATGCAAAGAACTGTCTTTGCCCTGTCAAAAATTGTCAGTTATCAATAGGACCCGAAGCTTGATTGCCCATATACCAACAAACATACCGCAACAGTGTATTTATGCAGTATGGTGAATCCGGTACCAATTTCGAAATGAAACACTTTATGCCGGTGATACAAACAAACGTACCACAACGGTGTTGTCCTTGTTTCGATCCTTCTCATCGGCGAAGAACGACACAGACTTGGGGTATTTCTTCTCTGCCACGTACAGAAGGTGCCCATCCGAGTGTGACCATTCAAAGCTGCCAAATGACTCTAAAACAGACACATTTACAGAAACTGTGTAAATCACTAAATAATTGGGCATTCAAAAATAAACTGTGCGATTTATAGTTGAATCTGAGATCAGCCATTTTCATTTTTATTAACAAACAGCTAATTCTGTAAAATTCATGAAAATGTGTAACTTCAGATTCAAATGTTTTATGATTTAACAAGAAAATGTGTGGCAGATTGGAGAAAGTCTGCCAAATTTCTTAACCAAAAGTAACAAGTATTAAGCAAATTTGTGCAGGTCAAAAGACAAAAGGTCAATGTCATATTAAGGATATTTGGCATTTGTGTGCAAGTATTACATATTTAAATAAATGTAATCCTTCAAGGCAATAGAGAAACTATAAATTGATCCCCTTCCCCGCCTACAGATAGCCACTAAAAATATAAAGGGAGATATCTAATATGTTAGTGAGGTGAGAGTTGTCGTTCTTGCACGAAACACACCTTTGGGTCATGGTTTATGCAAGTGTGAAATATCATGAAACTATTCCAAAGAGTTTTGGATGGACAGAAAATCAACAAAACAGAGAGGGATAACTAAAACATGAGTGAGGCAAGAGTTGTCTATCTTGCACGTAACACACCTGTGTGTCATGGTCTATGCTTGTGTGAAGTTTCATGAAAATATTCCAAAGGATATACGAGTTATGCTCAGCCCAAGAAATCAGTGTGTAAAAAACAAAGGGAGATAACTAAAAAATTGCTAGGCAAGAGTTGCAATTCTTGCGCGCGACACACCTTTGGGTCATGATCCTATACATGTGTGAAGTTTCATGAAAATATTCCAAAGGGTGTTAGAGTTATGCTCCGGACAAGAAATCAGCACGCAAAGAAACAAAGGGAGATAACTTGAATATTAGCTTGGCAAGAGTTGTCACTAAGGGAGATAACTCGACAATTAGTGTGGCAAGAGTTGTCATTCTTGCGCGTGGGTCGTGGTCTATGCACGTGTGAAGATTCATGAAAATATTCCAAAGGGTGTAGAAGTTATGCTCTGGACAAAAAATCAGTGTGCAAAGAAACAAAGGGAGATAACTTGAATATTAGCTAGGCAAGAGTTGTCTCTCTCGCACGCGACACACCTTTGGGTCGTGATATATACATGTGTGAAGTTTCATGAATATATTCCAAAAGTTATTCGAGTTATGCTCCGGACAAGAAGTGTCTGGGGCAGACATGGACGATGTTTGGTGCCAAATCCATGCCGAAAGTCGGGGGATACAATTATGACTGAATTGAGAAACTCTGGCAAACTTCTAAACCGGACCCACAGATGAACACACGAACACAGTCGAAACACTAAATGCCTCCCGGCTCTACCGAGACCAGGGGCATGAAAATCATATAGTTACGACTGCCTTGTTTAACCCTTTCAACCCAAAGGAACTGGAATGGACTGTGATATGCTAATGTTCCGACCAATCCAATGGTCACAAAATGATTTTCAGATTCGTCCATTTATGAAAAGGGGGTGTTTTTGTTCTCAAAAATAATTAAATTGCTTTCAAAAAGTGCAGATCCTGACGAGATGGCTTGTTACAAGCCGGCTCAGCTGGATCTGCACTTTTTGCATAAACCGATATAGCGCGATTTCGGGTTCGAAGGGTTAAAGCCTGCTTCATATAATTTACCAATTACTTTGTTGTGCTAAACAGTGTGAATTTAAATATTCAACTGCCGAATTTGATATACGAGACGAGCCATGTTTGTACCTTCAAACATGTGCATGGAAACTATTTACAAAATTTACAATATTTTCTGTAAACGACTTCAAAAGTGGAAGAAATGTTCAGAGCCAATGCTGAATCGAATTCTGCATTTGCTTTGAAAATTTTGTCAACTTTCGACATCATTTACAACAGACAAAATCACATGGCTTTGTCTCATATATCGTAGAAACATACATTTAAATGGATATTGCGTTTATCAAATTACTGGTTTAGATTTTTACCATGCCCATAAGTGACAGGTGTGTATTGACGTGTGCTTGGAGCTTTGTGTTTGAAATCAGGGGGTACAATACCCTTTATCTGGAGCTTTGTGACTGTAGTAACAATTGTGTATTGACTGACATACCATCGTTGTTGTAGATCTTGCCGTGTTTCTCCAGAGCCTGGACGTCTATGTTCTTCACCTTCCGCTTGTCGTCCCAAATCTGTAGTCGAGATAACGGCGAAGGGCGGGTATTTAGTAAACACCAATAGGCATGTTCTCATAAAACTGTCTGAGCACATACTCGAAATCAGGAAGTATGATTGGTCGAGGACGAGAACTTTATATTCACAGGTCCAGCTGTTTCTGAGAGTGGCACAATACACCTGCTATGATTATTATAGGAATAGACAAAAAACATTAGTAGAATTTTGTCAAGTAACAAATGTCAATACCAAGTCGCATACCTTAAAGTATATGTTGTTACCACTCATTTGAACCGTCTCATCGAGACGGTTCAAATGAGTGGTAACAACATATACTTTCAAACAGAAATAGAGAAAATAGCAAAAAAAATCTCCAAATGTTCATACTACTGTAATTGTATCCAGCCTATAATGGGTTAGTGCAAAGCAAAGTTAATTGCTCAATATAATACTGTGAATGTGATATCCTCTACAAGGTGCAGTCTGCACCTTGGTGCTCCTTGATAGGAAGGAAATACAAAGAAAAGAAAAAGTAACGAGTACAGACAAGGAAGGAATCAGATAAACTGTGTCAATGTGTTTCACCAATGTTTATAGGTGAATGAACAAGTTTCTCGAGTTAATTGGATGTTATGCAATGAAATTCACCTAATTTGATGAAATATGCAGAGAAATTCAGACAAATGCATAGCAGCCTAATTGGCGGTCATATCCATGGGTTCGTAATTCCAATGTATGAGCAAATTTCAGACATACATGTACCCATGCTACCAATACTATTTTCTTGTTTCATAACATTGTGTATGTAAATTTGCCACACATACAGGGCTCCAGATAACGATTTAGTAATTGAGTATGTTCACTCTATCATTTCAGAAGCAATTAGGTATTTCAACATTTTAATTGGGTAAAATAAAATCACACTACTGTTTACACATCAACAGACAGCAATTATTTAATTGGGTAAAATAAAATCACACTACTGTTTACACATCAACAGACAGCAATTATTGAAGTTTTCTTCGAAATGAAAACATGTCTTGGCATTTCATTAAAATTGTCTATTTGGAGACAATTCTAATGAAATACCAAGATGTGTTTTCATGGAAAATAAGAAAAAATACCGTAAAGATTCCCATGCTCTAATAGACACCCACCCCCCACTTTTTACGTTGAAAAAGACACATTTTTTGGCCGATTTTCACGAAATTAGTGCCTCTAATAAACGCCCAGTACTGACTAGAAACAAAATCGCAGCTAATTGTCCAAATGGATTTTCTTTCCATTATTTCGAAAGCAACTTCCTTTAAAATCGGGGAAAAAACATAATTGCTACTTTCAAAAGAGGAAGCGAAATTCGACTGTTTCCGGTGTCACAGTAAATTCCTCATCAGCAGTAGCTATTTGCACGGACACAGGGTGATCAGAATTTACACGGTTACGGAGACGCCATTTTCAAAGCATCTCAAACCCGACAGATCCGAAACGCTGACGAAACGTCCGTAGGCGTAAATCTGATCAGCATTAATGATTGACGATGTCTTGATATACATTACCATTAAATTTAACATTTCTACCGACTGTACCATAATGACCAGAGTGGGCCGAAACGTCATGGCCCAAATGTTTATAAACTGACAGACAGTACAATGAAGTCTGCCGTTTGAGACTAACGTCCCCAAGTTATGTTTTTGTTCAGATAGCAGAACATCGTATATTTTTTTTATCATTTTCCCTTTGCTGAATAACACTTGCCTCTATTAAACGCCCACCCTGGACTTCGGAGCCAGTGGTGATTCTAATAGACGCCCGGGCGTCTATTAGATATCTTTACGGTATGTTATATTTGTGGTTTGTTTATTGTTTTCTGCAGTATGATAAAGGTACCACAAAATTGCTTTTTGACACTCGCTACTTCCGATTTCAATTGGGTTTTTGGCAATTTTAATTGGGTATTTAAGCAAATACGCAGCTTATCTGGAGCTTTGCACATATATCACTGAAACAGGCTAAAATTGAAACATGAAGAAAATTAATGAACCCACAGCAATACACATCAACATCACCTTGCACCTCAACAGCAATACACATCAACATCACATTGCATACCTCAACAGCAATACACATCAACATCACATTGCATACCTCCACAGCAATACACATCAACATCACATTGCACCTCAACAGCAATACACATCAACATCACATTGCATACCTCAACAGCAATACACATCAACATCACATTGCATACCTCCACAGCAATACACACAAAACATACATTGAATCCACACATCAACATAACTACATTGCACCTACCTCAACAGCAACCTACACATCATCAACTCACATTGCATACCTGCATTACCTCAACAGCAATACACATCACATTCACCTGCAATACCTACAACAGCAATTACTCATCAATCATCACTTTTGACCTTCAACAAGCAATACACATCACCTCAACAGCAATACACGACAACATCACATTGCACCTCATCAGCAATACACATCACATCACATTGCAACCTCAAACAGCAATACACTAACATCACATACAAGCAATCACACAACATCACACCTGCAATACATCAACTTCACATTCACAGCATACACATCAACATCGACATGCATACACACAAGCAATACACATCAAAATCACCTTGCATACCTCAACAGCAATACACCATCAACATCACATGCATACCTCACAGCAATACACAATCAACATCACATTGCATACCTCAACAGCAATACACATCAACATCACATGCTAACCTCACAGCATACACAACATCAGCATTGCATACGCACCTCAACATCAATACACATCAACATCACATTGCATACCTCAACAGCAATACACACAACTCACTTTGCACCTCAACAGCAATACACACAACATCACATTGCACCTCAACACATACACATCACCCCATTGCATACCTCAACAGCAATACACATCAACATCACATTGCATACCTCAACAGCAATACACATCAACATCACATTGCATACCTCAACAGCAATACACATCAACATCACATTGCATACCTCAACAGCAATACACATCAACATCACATTGCATACCTCAACAGCAACACACATCAACATCACATTGCATACCTCAACAGCAATACACATCAACATCACCTTGCATACCTCCACAGCAATACACATCAACATCACATTGCATACCTCAACAGCAACACACATCAACATCACATTGCATACCTCAACATCAACACACATCAACATCACATTGCATACCTCAACAGCAATACACATCAACATCACATTGCACACCTCAACAGCAATAACACATCAACAATCACATTGCACACCTCACAGCAATACACATCAACATCACATTGCATACCTCCACAGCAATACACATCAACATCACATTGCACCTCAACAGCAATACACATCAACATCACATTGCACACCTCAACAGCAATACACATCAACATCACATTGCACACCTCAACAGCAATACACATCAACATCACATTGCACACCTCAACAGCAATACACATCAACATCACATTGCACACCTCAACAGCAATACACATCAACATCACATTGCACACCTCAACAGCAATACACATCAACATCACATTGCATACCTCCACAGCAATACACATCAACATCACATTGCACACCTCAACAGCAATACACATCAACATCACATTGCATACCTCAACAGCAATACACATCAACATCACATTGCATACCTCAACAGAGTCACACACACCAATGTGATGTTAATGTTAAGTAATTTATGTCACGGTCATGTTGCATACCTCAATGAACTGTTTTTCTTCTTTATCTTTGCCTACGTGTTTTCTGACAATTGCACGAAGCTTACCACTCCTGCTTGCCTGGTTCCACACTCTTGAAAGAGAAAACACATACTAGTATTGCTTAGGATACAAGGTGCAAAAGCCAACAGGGCTCCAGATAAGGAATTAGTAATTGAGTATTGTCACTCCATCATTTCTGAAGCAATTGGGTATTTCAAAATTTTAATCGAGTAAAATAAATCACACTTCTGTTTACACATCAGCAGACCGCAATTATTTAATAGTGTGCTTCTAAATGAAAACATGTCTGGGCATTTCATTGAATTTTCTCCTTGGAGACAATTCAAATGAAATACCAAGATGTGTTTTCATGGAAAAATATGCTATATTTGTTGTCTGTTTATTATTTTCTGCAGCATGATAAAGGTACCACAATTTTTTCATTGCTTTTTGATACTCACTACTTCTGATTTCAATTGGGGTTTTGGCAATTTCAATTGGGTATTTAAGCAAATACGCACCTTATCTGGAGCTCTGAGCCAAGATAATATATTGCCTCACATTAAAGTAAAGGTAGATTTATTTATTTAATGGTGCTTAACAGTCTGGCAAAATCTAAGGTCATGTTAGGCTGGGTTAACAGGGTTGACTCCCATATTTTGCTTGTACAGAAATGGGAAAATCCCCAAAACAGAACAGATTATTTAGAACAAGAGGGCCATGATGGCCCTAATTCGCTCACCTGACTCCATGAACACCAGAGGAGAATGTGACATTGAGTGCATGTGTTTTAAACAAATTGTGCTATTTTTAGATGACGGTCATCATGGATTAAGCAATGACTCTCATTTTACCAAATCTGAAAATGCTTCACCCAAGAATCTTAACTTACAATCAAGTTTGGCCAGCATCGACCATGTGGTTCCCGAGAAAAAGACGTTCAAAATCTTGAATAAATGGACCTTTTGGCGGCCATCATGGATGACATAATCATCCGATTCCAACAAATATTGCACCAGAGCAAGCGCCTCATCGATACCTTCAATTTGATATATGATATGAGCATATTCGGACAAAAATAAAATTTGACCCCAATTTGACCCCACGGGCCACGCCCATTTTTGACCCCGTGGTCACCATTTTAACACCTTTGAAAGAGCATTCTACATCGATCATTCCTACCAGGTTTCGTCGAAATCCGGCTGGCGGTTCATGAGAAGAAGATTTTTTAAGAATTTGTGGGCAGCCATCTTGGATCAGCGACGACCTCCGTTTTAACAAATCTGAAAAGGCTTCACCCATGGACCATAACTGTGAAGTTTGGCCACCATGGGCCAAGCGGTTCGTGTGAAGAAGAATTTTGAAATCTCTAATAAAAGAACGACCTTTTGACCTTTCGGCAGCCATCTTGGATGACATGACCATCCGATTTCGATAAAAAAATGTACCAGAGCGATCGCCTCTTTGATTATGACATAGTTATGGGTGTAACTATTTTCTAGGACAAAGTCAACAACTCCAACATCCAGCTAATTCTAAATTTAATAATGTTCTAAATCTAAATACGTGTACAAGTGTACAATTCTGTCGTGACCGTATAGTTTTTGCTATCATACTTAGAATAAATATATCTTAGAATTTAGTGTTATTTCACAGAGCCAGACCTAAAATGTCTTATTTAAACTATAACTATTGTAACCATGTTCCAAGTGTTCTCAATGACTGTCAAAATGGCTCTGCTCCCAGATACTTCCAAACTGAATATTATATCCACCTTGGATTAAAGACGCAATTGCTTAATGGCCGCCTCCGGAACTATCATTTTATTGTCCTGTAGCCAATCAAGAGATAGTTTACCAAAGTGATCATTAGGGAACTTATCCATTATATCAAACATCCGATATTGACAGTTTTTAATCTACATTAATACCACTGGGCACCTGATCAACCAGAGTTTCCAATTTACTCCGAACCCGATCACTTAATCTGGACAATAGTATTGTCTGGCAACTTAGTAGATTGATTTTTCCAGAACTGCGTCGCAATCGACCTACTTAATATAACAACCTTGTCGAAGTATTTTAGAGGCTTACATGATATTTTCATAGCTGCTATCAGAGAGGCAATTCCTTTACTTATCGGTCACATTGCTGTACAATACAATCAAATGCCTGTATGCGTCCACACGGACAGACAAATGCATCTGTACACACGGACGAACTAACGTACTTGTTCAGAGACAACTACGTTACACTCGCCTATTACCACCTGACAATTGCTAGTTTTAATTAGCAATTGTCATGCAGACTGATGCTCAGATTTTACTGCTGCATTTTTAAACCTTGAAAATTCCTTGATAATACAACATCAATTAAATGTATGAATGGACTCATTACTAGATACAAGTAACCTACAAACATGAACAACATGATGAAACATTTCTGAAAAAGAAAACGAAAATGTTAATATGTAACCACACAGTTCTATAATGTACTGTCATTAATTCCCACATATATGGGCTTGGCGCGTATGTGTATATAAGAGGTCTACAGTCTATGTGTTTTATCAACTGGCATCAGGTTAGACGTCTACAGTCTATGTGTGCTTAGTCCATCTCGTTGAAATTTACGTAATCGTCCGTCACACTAAGCTGGTTGAACCGGCGTTGGGGTTTAACGATAACCACGGGTCGTACCCTTGACGTCGTTGTTTTGACATCGGCCGCGGGTGGCAAACCAGCGGTGTGAGATTTGGCACCTGCCGCAGGTGGCATACCAGCGGGTGATTCCGTCTCCGAGACCGAGGGACAAACAGCGTCGGTATCGCGTAGTTTTTCCTCGATACAGCTAACGATGTCTACTGCCAGAATTTCATTGCGTGTTATGTCAGTGTATTGGGCGTCGTCCGACTGTCCAAGTTCCATTTTCACTGCGGCGAATGCAATGTTCAATAGTTTGTCAAAATCAATGGAGACATTCATGTTGAGGCAACAAGGTTATTTATTCTTCCCGTGTTGACAGCTTATCTTCAAATTCAGGGAAATATTTGTTTTTGTCGGTCGTCGTCGTTGTTGCCACCGTCGTCATTAATTTACACTGTACTGCATAATGTTTGTTAAGATATGTCCCGGTGATGTAAGTGTTTGTTGTAGGTGTCTGGTTGTGTTCATTGTACATGTATATGCTTTTAATTACAACTTTATCGTCTACTGCGTTGTCCATGGTTACATATTAAAGTTAAGGACTATACAATATGGTGATATATATAGATCTACACTTTGTCCACTAACTAGGATCCAATTCAAACCATAATGGGTTCCTTGTCGATTTTAGGATAAATGTTTATGTATCCTGCCTCGCCTCGCCGGGCTACTTCCTGTAATACTGTCAGTGCGGAAGGTGACTGCCTTCCCTCGTTGCTACTGGCAACTTTGTCCTTGGACAACACTGACTTCTCTCCCGTCGACTGCGCTGCTGCATTGCTGAACTCATCGCCCACATTAGTTTGCCATTGAGATTTAATTTGTTTTATAGTTTTACAACAACGTTTGCGATTGCAAATTAGTATAATTGTCAGTAACAAGGTGGCATTGAAGCCTCCCATACCATATGCAAATATTCTCATTGCTTTACTTGGAGTCTTAACTAATTTTACTTGGTGATATTTTTGTATAGCATCAATAAAGTTAGGCATTGGAATTTGTTTCAGATCCAGCAGTGTTTTGGGGATTTCTAAGGGAGTGTTATGTGTGAAGTTATTTTTGAAATTTTTCCAGAGAGTTAAGTTTTTCGTGATTTGGTATCTTAACCGCGAAGCCAGGCTGTCAGGATTCTCATGTGCGCTTTCGCGTTCAAAGTACATAGGCAAGCTCAAGTACGTATTGGCTGCGCGACAAGTTTCATTGAGATGTATAAAACCTAACGGTGGTGAAATAATAACATTGCCTGGATTAGTTACCGGTTTTTGGCATACAACTGTAAATTCTAATTCCTCAGTTGTTCCAACTGCCCATAATCCCATACGTATGTAACGTACTAAAGGTAGTTTTTCTCGCGACACTCTGCTATGGCAATATAGTTTGATGTTTTCCTCCTGTTTTAGAAATACATGTAGTGCAATTACACATAGTTTGCTCAGATTAACTTGGTAAACGGCATTTTTAGGATTACAGAATTTAATATGCTGATTATTACATACTTCGAATTCGTGCGAGGGTAACAATGAATATTTAGTTCTATCTGGGTTAATCATCAATGCCTCAGCTTCTAATTCGAAGTTCGCGATGTAATTTTGTTCTCCCGTTTGCTGTGCCATAAATGTGACTTTATGTAGAGGTAACGGTAATTGGTGAATCTGGTAAACGTCATATCTCTCCCGACTATTCAAGAGGGGTATGGGTAAAACAACCAATATATGGTCAGCATATAAGTACGCATTACACGTAAGAGTATTATAATAGTACCAGATATCTTCACTCGCATCTGCGGGTAACTGCATGTTACTAGGGAGTTTATCGTTAATTTCAGCCAGCATAGCTCGCAGGTTTCTTGGCAAGATAGTACTAGGTGATAAATGATTTAATGATAACATGTTCAATTCCATTTTTAAATTTAATAGATAGCGGACTGCATTTTGTGCAGTTTGTCATATTTCATCCAATACTAGTTTGGATTGAAAGTATGTGTTAACAAATATTTCCATTCGTGTAAGTTTTTCTTCGAAACGTAACGAGATATCATGCATAGAATAATCTAGTTTTTCCACAACAACTAGTAAATCGAGTATAGCTTTTCTGTTTTCCGATATCTCAACTCGGCTTAAATTTAGGAGAGTCAGACTCTCATCTATTGCATGTATTACTTTGTCTTGATTTGCAGCTAATCGCTTGATATTTTTATGTATGTTGTATTACTTTGTCTTGATTTGCAGCTAATCGCTTGATATTTTTATGTATGTTATCTAAATCAGATTCTGTCACAGTGCCGAATAACAAATTCGAGATTTCTCCAATAAATGGTAAAATAGAACGCTTAGACACATTATTAGACAGTACTCGTTTAGACCTAAGTTGCATTCTAGTTTGTTTCGTTCGTTTATGGGATTTGACTGATCTGAGATCGTCAAAATTATCCTTAATACTGTCATAAGAATCTCGTAATAATTCAACATCAAGTGCCAAACTATTGACAGAAGGGGTGAACTGAAAGTTTGAGTTTGGTTTATAGTAAGTCTGCATATGTCTAATTAAGTCTTTCATGTATACGAGGTCGTCATTCAACTTGTCAATAAACGCTTTGTAGGGTTGTAAGTCATGAACGAATGTCACTAACCAACGAGCATTATTAGTATATATCGTATTTGTTTTCTCAAAAACGACATTCTCCTTAACTATCACTCCACTGGCATAGCAAATACAGACTAGAGCAAGAGCTTTGCAACACATCATGTTGTAATGTCCTCTTGTTACAACCTGAAAATACACACAGAAAAAAAAGAAGATTACATTGCTTGCTTAACATTCAATATGAATATCGAACTGTAAGTAACATCAACTTACAAGAAATACTAGGTACTCAAAATACATATTTGAAGCCTCTTAAATCATATCATACTTGTATTGCACTTAAAAGACGTTTAACCTTAACGCTTCCATCCAAGTCCAATTTCTTATCATGTATCGACTTAATCTCAATGCCACTAGTATTGTTCGGTGTGTCTACCGCATCAACAAATACCGCTTTGTCACATGTATCGCTATTTTCACTCGTACCATTGCTCACATGTGTGCCTGTATCAGATGGAAAATTCGATCTGACATCTACACAACTATCAGTTACAGGTGTGCTCACCTGAATTGCACTAACATCCATGGTGGTATCAGACACAGCATCTGTATACTCGTCACCATCGTCGGAATCAGACATATTTATATCTGAGTCAGGGGTAGGCTCAGAATTTGATGATTGTTTATGGTCTTATGGTCAACAGTTAATTCGTAATGTGTTTCATCATTAACTGGTTGATTACTACTTTTGATACGTTTTGCTAATTCAATTAACGGTATATCATCCTCACTATCTGAGTTCTCCCTCTCTCTCCTATACTTTTTAGCAAGTTTATGTAATGGTTCTGTTTCAGAGTCACTA
Organism: Conchocele bisecta; assembly: GCA_029237695.1. Lineage (NCBI taxonomy): Eukaryota > Metazoa > Mollusca > Bivalvia > Lucinida > Thyasiridae > Conchocele > Conchocele bisecta. The sequence continues at coordinate 139,845,561 of CM055266.1, read as the reverse complement.
CACTCTGAGTCAGAGCTCTCGGGTGGAATAACATAAGCTGCTTTTCTTATGGGCCTCCCGTCATCTGTTCGGGGAATGTCCCATTCCTCAAGATTTGCTAATCTTAAGAGTTCCGCATGTACACGGCTAGTGGTTCCATCAAGTTGTTTTTTGATTACATAACTTACAGGACCAGTTTTCTCTATTATTCTATAATAGGGTTTCCATTTAGCATCTAATTTACCTTTACGGTGATTATTCTTATAATATACTGGGTCATTAACATGAAAATCAATTTCTTTAGCCTTTCTATCTGCATACTTGGCTTGTCTTTTCTTAGCTTTCTTTAAATTACGTCTGACAATTTGAAATGTTTTGTGTTGTTCCTGGAGTATAATTTTATGCATATCCTCACCTTGATATTTACGTCTGGGTTTCATTAAATTATCGATTGGCAAGACTACATCTCTATTATAAAGAAGGAAAAAGGGACTGAATTTTGAACTCTCACTAATTGAAAATCTGTAGGCTGCCAGTGCCTGATTAAGATGTAAATCCCAAAGCTGTTGATCATCTGCTAACTTTTTCGACAAAACATCATGTAATGTTCTATGAAAATCGCTCAACTTTTGCATTACTTTGTGGGTGATAAACACTCGTTAAAATATGGTGGATATTTAATACGAAAAACATTTTCGACATTATGGACAGGACCTGGTTATTGTTGTTGCTGCTGTTGTTGTCGAGGAGGCAATTGTTGTGCATGCTGTGCATTATCAATTGTTCCGCGGGATCCATTATTATATTTTATTTAATTAATTTGATTATTTACTTTAATTAAATTAGAAACGTTTCTACAATTAATTTACGTCTTGCTTTAATTATTTTTTATTTTCATTCCTGCTACTAAGTTTGGTGTTATGGCAAACTAACGAAGCAATGAATAAACAATGAAACAACTCACCTTGGAAGATGATCAGCGTTGTAACATCCAGTAAAATATATGTCACTTATTTATTACACTTCCTCCACTTTGTGTCCGTTTTAACACAGATCAATATCCTGGTCACGGCACCAAATAAGCCTAATATTTATGACATAGTTATGGGTTTAACTATTTTCTAGGACAAAGTCAACAACTCCAACATCCAGCTAATTCTAAATTTAATAATGTTCTAAATCTAAATACGTGTACACGTGTACAATTCTGTCGTGACCGTATAGTTTTTGCTATCATACTTAGAATAAATATATTTTAGAATTTAGTGTTATTTCACAGAGCCAGACCAAAAATGTCTTATTTAAACTATAACTATTGTAACCATGTTCCAAGTGTTCTCAATGACTGTCAAAACAGCTCTGCTCCCAGATACTTCCAAACTGAATATTATATCCACCTTGGATTAAAGATGCAATTGCTTAACGGCCGCCTCCGGAACTGTCATTTTATTGTCCTGTAGCCAATCAAGATATAGTTTACCAAAGTGATCATTAGGGAACTTATCCATTATATCAAACATCCGATATTGACAGTTTTTAATCTACATTAATACCACTGGGCACCTGATCAACCAGAGTTTCCAATTTACTCCGAACCCGATCACTTAATCTGGACACTTAACTGAGTCGCAATCGACCTACTTAATATAACAACCTTGTCGAAGTATTTTAGAGGCTTACATGATATTTTCATAGCTGCTATCAGAGAGGCAATTCCTTTACTTATCGGTCACATTGCTGTACAATACAATCGAATGCCTGTATGCGTCCACACGGACAGACGAATGCATCTGTACACGGACGAACTAACGTACTTGTTCAGAGACAACTACGTTACATGATATCTTCGATTTGATATAGACATGACCATATTCGGTCAAAAATAAAATTTGACCCCATGGGCCATGCCCATTTTTGACCCCGGAGTCACCATTTGAACAACTTTGAAAGAGCATTGTGCATCGATCATTCCTACCAAGTTTCGTCGAAATCCGGCTAGCGGTTCATGAGATGATTTTTTAAGAATTTGTGCTATTTTTAGATGGCGGCCATCTTGGAATAGCGATGACCTCCATTTTAACAAATCTGAAAAGGCTTCACCCATGGACCATAACTTTTAAATTTGGCTACCATGGGCCAAGCGGTTTGAAATTTTGAAATCTCTAATAAAAGAACGACCTTTTGACCTTTCAGCGGCCATCTTGGATGACATAACCATCCGATTTCGACAAAAAATGCACCAGAGTGATCGCCTCGTTGATACCTTCGATTTGATATATAACGTGACCATATTCGGTCAAAAATATGACCCCCATTTGACCCCATGGGCCACACCCATTTTTGACCCCGGTGTCACAACTTTGAAAGAGCATTGTACATCGATCATTCCTACCAAGTTTTGTTGAAATCCGGTTGGCGGTTCTTGAGAAGAAGATTTTTGAAGAATTTGTGAAGAATTTGTGCTGTTTTTAGACAGCGGCCATCTTCGATTACGTAATGACGTCATTTTAACAATTTTGTAATCCCCCTACCTAAGGACCATGACCATGACCATGTATAAAAAATATACATTCAGCCCTGAAATACCGGTAATCTGATCTGATCTGATCTGGTGCCAGGTCCTAACCACATCAGAATCACTTAGCCCCACTCCCTAAACGTAATAGGATGAGTACTAATATTTATTACATTTATTAATGGGTACACCCTTTTTTGTTATTGATGAAAAATTACTTACATTTAAATATTTCTCTGATTTAATGTGTTTAATAGCCAAAAGTTTGTCAGCAGTAAACTGTGGAACAGACAGTAGTCTAATGGGATGGACATTATAAATGAGACAAGCACAGTGTTGCATAATGATGTCATAATGTCACAGCCAATGATTACAAAAAAAGTCTGTCTAGTATTACACAAAATCTCAATTAACCCATTCCTTTCTGAATACACCTTTACGGGTATGAAATTTATTAAATATTTTATTTTTATTATAAAGTATAAGTTGTGATCAAACATTTGAACCGTCTCGACAAGACCGTTCAAATTGTGGTCGCGACACATAGAAGGAAAATATTTAGGATTTTCATGAAAAGAGTTAACAGCTGACACATACTCATTAGATAGTTCCTGTGGTGGTGACTTGTGGAGCAGAGAGCAGCCATCAGTCAGCGAGGGCTGGACATAGTATGTCGTTGTAAACTTGACGTTCTCCGCACGTTCCAGATCTCGCTGTGTGAGCACAACATTGACGGCGACGTGACCAGGATTGTCGTGACGATGAGGTTGGCACTGGCCACCTCCGGGTAGCTGGCAAACTGCCGATACTGGGCCACTACGTCATCCATCTACACAACATTGGGCATGTGATATAGTGGCACAGTACAGACATTGGCCACCTGGCAAACTGACGGTACTGGGTCACTACATCATTGCATCCATCTATACAATGTGGGAATGAGTGATAATGATCGTCATAATGTGGTATTGACTGAAGACTGCGACCACTGCAAACACATATCAGCCTGCACATGTGCAGGCTGATATGTGTTTGCACTGGTCGCAGCAAGCAGGGGGACATTTTCCCACCTAAAAATGCCAAAGTCACTTAAAATATAAGAACTTCCATATGTTAAAGCGCTGTGTCTCGGATGGTACCTCTGAAGATGCATTTCACAACCAGACAAGGCGATCTCCGGCAAGTGTCTCACCCACGAAGGTCAAGGCCACCAATGTCAAGGTTACAATGTGAGGAAGCTATTGATGAAGTTTGGTAATGAATGCAGAATCGACCAACTGATTAAAAGATAATTTTCATTTCGAAGCTAGTCTAAAATTGTTGACACGAAGGTCAAGGTCATCCAAATGACACTGGCTGGATAGCAATCATTGTGAGGAAGCTGCTGATGAAGTTTTGCAATGATCTGACTAACGGACCAGGAGATATTCAATATTTGGACGTATGTCAACTATTGATATACACAAGGGTCAAGTTTAACATGGTCAAGGTCATCCAAATGACACTAGGTGGATAGCTATCATTTTGAGGAAGCTATTGATGAAGTTTGGTAATGATCCGACTAACGTATCAGGAGATATTCAACATTTGGACGTATATAAACAATGTTTGACACAAGGGTCAAGTTTAACAAGGTCACGGTCATCCAAATTACACTAGGTGGATAGCTATCATCTGGAATTTTGACCGCGATGTCTGGTAGGAAAGTGGGCGAGACAATAAATGAGCTAAAAATGTAAAACAAATTTAAAAGTTCATTTATTTGAGCTGCAAAAAGCAAACGATTTACTCCTACATTTGAAAATCAATGAGGATTCTCAAATTGTTGTGGGCACTTTGTACTCGCACTTCTGAAAATCGATGTGTACAATGGTGTCGGCTAATTCTGCGCACCCAAGGCTTTCCAACCAAATTTATATGTCATTAACATCCCCATATTCAGTCAAAATTTCCGGAATATTCAACACAGTTCAAAGATGTCTGTGCTGGTAAATACGTCATAACGTTCTGACGTCAGTAAGTGACGTAAATTGTGTGATGTATGACATCACATGAGTGCTTGCAACATCACATTTGTTTTTGCTAATGCTGTGCATCTGGTAGTGTAAAGAAAATTGTGAACAGCATACTGGATCAGCATAGCAAAATTGTTATTAAATTTGAAGCAGAACTATCCAGTGACATCATGACAGGTTAGTTTCTTAGTAGACTAACATGCCATATCTCTATATCATGTTTAACTTCTATTTTTCATTATCTGACTTATCATTTATTGTTTACTTTGCTATAGTAACGGTAGTAAAGCCATAGTGCTATGTCTAGTTTCTTAGTTGAACAGTTAATTTAGTAAATAAGATTCCATCAGCAGGGTCTGAGGATTTTACACATTTTTACCATATTTGGAATAACTTTATAAACTATCATTCGGGGCTATTAACTTTAGCTATTAACTTTAACTAACTTTAACTATTAACGCGAACATTTTCATGACAATTTTCTTCTGCAATTTGACAGGCCTTGCAGCTAATTTTTGCGACCAGAATATCTGCAGTGTTTCAAATCCTTGCATTTTTTGTTACGATTTTCATTACGATTTTCAACAACAAACGGGACTAGGGATGTAATGAAAATCAAACGGCGTGAAAACAGTAACACAAGCCGAATGTGAGTGAAATAATTGAAAGTCGTCATAAATGCATCTTATACACCATCAAGTAAGTAATGTTTGTATTTTTCATCTAGCAATGGATAAAATCCATGTAAGAGAGGTATGTGTCAAACCAGCAAAGGCAATAAGGCTTATTTGCTTTTTGACCAATGTAGAACCTGGTTAGAACTCGGAAAGACTACTCCGTCATAACTCTTATGAATGTAATGCAGTGTAACGAAATGTAAATAGAGTTATAAGTACTCAAAACAATTTAACCACATTGTCCGCCAATGTACTAATTAATATTTTGTTGAGTGAAATGTCAAACATTGTAAACCATGATGAGAATATTCTGATCCGCAGACCGGGCTTCTCCTAGACTACCCGCTAATGCAATATCCCGTTATTTGTCAGGACAGCAGTCCGATTCATAAAACACAAGCCGCTTGGTAAGCTGTGTAGCATGCATGAATGTGTGCATTAATCTTTGAATTACCAGTATGACTTTGTGCACATGGTGTGGAATTTACAAATTTACACTGCGGCATCTCTTTGAAGTTAAAAAGCTAACAGCTAGACGGGCTTGACACTTCAGACCAATCAGAGACGGGAAAACAATACAAGCTACTGTCTATTCCAGGGCTTCTAAAATTTAAGAATGCCAATCGGTCCAGAGTCCAGACGTAACACTGTCGGCCATTGTCGGCCTGAAGGAGCTGTTGTATTGTATTGGGATAAATAAATCGTGTTTATAAACAACACAAGTGGACAAAATTGTGTATGCACCGGGTCACGTGGTGTGCCTAAATAGCGCAAAGACGGAAAAAATGCGAAACGACAAGAGACGAATCGTGATTCGTTGTGCCATTTCAATAATAATCGAATGATGAAGCACATAGAAAACTAGAAATGTGGCTTGTCAGCACACAAATGCCCCCGCTGGCAGCCAAAGAAAATGAGGCATATTTAAATTATAAGCCATTAAGCGTTAAGGTTTCGAACGCACCAAGTCTGTGACCTTTACCCTGGGCTTAGCGGCGGCGGGATGAATGTGAATTTGTCACAGGGCGGTAGAGGAGCATTGGAGCAATGCGTGTGTGAAATGTGAAGCAGATCGGAGGAACGAAACAGAAATTATAAGCCATTTACACGAGTGTTAAGGTTTCGAACGCACAAAGTCTGCGACCTTGGCCCTGGGCTTAGCAGGGGCGGGACGAATGTGGATTTGTCACAGGGTGGTAGAGGACCATTGGAGCAATGCGTGTGTGAAATGTGAAGCTGATCCGAGCAAGGAAACAGAAATTATAAGCCATTTACCTGAGCGTTAAGGTTTCGAACGCACCAAGTCTGTGACCTTGACCCTGGACTTAGCGGGGGCGGGACGAATGTGGATTTGTTACAGGGCGGTAGAGGACCATTGGAGCAATGCGTGTGTGAAATGTGAAGCAGATCCGAGCAAGGAAACAGAAATTATAAGCCATTTACATGAGCGTTAAGGTTTCGAACGCACCAAGTCTGTGACCTTGACCCTGGGCTTGGCGGGGGTGGGATGAATGTGGATTTGTCACAGGGCGGTAGAGCAGCATTGGAGCAATGCGTGTGTGAAATGTGAAGAAGATCGGAGCAAGGGAACAGAAATTATAAGCCATTTACCCGAGCTTTAGGTTTCGAACGCACAAAGTCTGTGACCTTGAACCTGGGCTTAGCGGGGGCGGGACGAATGTTGATTTGTCAAAGGGCGGTAGAGGACCATTGGAGCAATGCATGTGTGAAGCAGATCCGAGCAAGGAAACAGAAATTATAAGCCATTTACTCGAGCGTTAAGATTTCGAAAGCACCAAGTCTGTGACCTTGACCCAAGGCTTAGCAGGGGCGGGACAAATGTGGATTTGTCACAGGGCGGTAGAGGAGCATTGGAGCAATGCGTGTGTGAAATGTGAAGCAGATCCGAGCAAGGAAACAGAAATTATAAGCCATTTACTCGAGCGTTAAGGTTTCGAACGCACCAAGTCTGTGACCTTGACCCTGGGCTTAGCGGGGGCGGGACGAATGTGGATTTGTCACAGAGCGGTAGAGGACCATTGGAGCAATGCGTGTGTGCAAAATGTGAAGCAGATCCGAGCAAGGAAACCAAAATTATAAGCCATTTAACCGAGCGTGAAGGTTTCGAACGCACAAAGTCTGCGACCTTGACCCTAGGCTTAGCGGGGGTGGGACGAATGTGGATTTGTCACAGGGTGATAGAGGATCATTGGAGCAATGCGTGTGTGAAGCAGATCCGAGCAAGGAAACAGAAATTATAAGCCATTTACCCGAGCGTAAAGGTTTCGAACGCACCAAGTCTGTGACCTTGACCCTGGGCTTGGCGGGGGTGGGACGAATGTGGATTTGTCACATGGCAGTAGAGGAGCATTGGAGCAATGCGTTTGTGAAATGTGAAGCAGATCCAAGCAAGGAAACAGAAATTATAAGCCATTTACTCGAGCGTTAAGATTTCTAACGCACCAAGTCTGTGACCTTGACCCAAGGCTTAGCAGGGGCGGGAAAAATGTGGATTTGTCACAGGGCGGTAGAGGAGCATTGGAGCAATGGGTGTGTGAAATGTGAAGCAGATCGGAGCAAGGAAACAGAAATTATAAGCCATTTACCCGAGCTTTAGGTTTCGAACGCTCAAAGTCTGTGACCTTGACCATGGGCTTAGCGGGGGTGGGACGAATGTGGATTTGTCACAGGGCGGTAGAGGACCATTGGAGCAATGCATGTGTGAAGCAGATCCGAGCAAGGAATCAGAAATTATAAGCCATTTACTCGAGCGTTTAGATTTCGAACGCACCAAGTCTGTGACCTTGACCCAAGGCTTAGCAGGGGCGGGACAAATGTGGATTTGTCACAGGGTGGTAGAGGAGCATTGGAGCAATGCGTGTGTGACATTACTTGGTGGTCAAAAATGGTAAATTGACAAGGTTTATAGCGAAATAGCAGCCGAATGGCAATTTTTCACGGACCGATTTTTAAGACTAGTTTTCAAATCTCAAAGTATCGGTCTGAGAGTTAAAAAATCAGTCCAGAACAGACAAACTGAAAATTTTAGAAGCCCAGTAGCCGATTTCACCAACATTGCAAAGCTAAGTATACTTTTCAGGCAAAGTATACTTTGAGGGAGTAATCATTTATTTTTCCTGAAATGCATTATTTCATATAAAACTAACAACTGCATATATTTGATGATTAAAAGTATGCAGAATTATTATACTGAATTTATTACATTATCACAGCCAAAATTGGCTGTGATAATGTAATAAATTCAGCATAATAAAAATTAATAAATTTATTCTAAAATTGAAAATTTCTCCCTCAAAGTATACTTTGCTAGATAAGTATACTTTGCAATGTTGGTGAAATAGGCTACTGGTCTGTTCCATGTTTTTCTGCCGACGAACTTTTGGCTATTAAACACATTAAAACTAAAAAATATTTAAATGTTAAGTACTTTTTCACGAATAACAAGCCACCCTCCCCAAATTTTTTTGTTTGTTGAAATTCCATCAAATATTGATTTTATAACGTAAAAACGAATTTCCTATTGGAATTTAAACATCCATGGGAGGAAAAGAGGAGGAAGCGCTGGGGGAGGAGTCAAAAAAACTTTTTTTTTTTGGAAATTGACTCCGAAAAACCTGGCTAGATAGCTTGGAAAATTATGATGTAACTAAGAAAACAAGTTAGATTTTGAAAATGATTCCACAAATAAAAAATTATTAAAAAATATATATATATTTAGCCCCCATGTTAAATTCCCATACACTGTAGGAAAATATTTTTTTCGCAATAAAATCAATATTTGACGGAATTTACGGAATTTCATCAAATACATTTTTTTTGGGGAAGGTGAATTTTTTGTTATTGATGAAAAAGTACTTTTATTTATATACCTAGTTACCTACCCATGAAATACATAGTTATACGATGTAAATAAAAGTCATATGTTCTCATCGATGAAATAAACAACTTCCGGTGAAAATACGACTACTTCCGCTATCTATATTCATAAAATCTATGTTCGGGAAAACAGTGCAAATAGGCTGCAAATACACATTCATTACCGTATACAGTTTAAAAAACTGCTAATTTCCATGGAGCGGTATATAATAAATAGAATATTCATATTTTTGCAACGAAACGACATATATATGTTCATCGAGTGGTGTGAAATGACCATATTTCACTCGTGCCTAACGGCGGCACTAGTGAAATATGGACATTTCACACCACTCGATGAACATATATGTCATATTCGTTGCAAAAATATGAATATCCTCTATATATTTAAATATTTTTAAGATCTAATATGTTTAATGGCCAAAAGTTCGTCGGCAGCAAAACGTGGAACAGGCAGTAACCAGTAGTTTTGTTTATACTGAAGCTATTTCATACAAGTTTGGAAACGATTCATAGATTGTAAATATTTCGTTATGCCTATTGGAATACATGACAAAGAAGATGTATACGAGGTAACACTATAGTAGTCAAAGCACGAATATTGCTCCCATCCGAGTACTACATCGTGTAAGTGAAAGCAATCCATTTTTACAGCCATTATGTTGTGATTCAGCAAATGACATTCCATGCAGAATTCATTAAATTAACTAATAGTATTCATAGCAACATAAAATGCTAATATGTTTCCAAATATCATAATTAAAGAGAGAAAAATAGTTAAATGAGCAGTGCATTTGCAGATTTACCTGAATACAGGTCGCACTTGATTTAATACAGAACTGAATCGACACATGTAACAGGCAAAATGGTGTCAGCAGAATTACGCACGTTTCGGACCATGCCCGACTCCGAGTCTACCCGTGGACAGCTTGTCTGTTGTATGGATTAAATGCATGATCATTTGGACCAATGTCTAGTTATATGTACTGAGGACGGTTTTGCCTGTTCCCAGCAAGCTTGTTGTGGTTTTTCTCAGGGTACTCCGCTTTTCCTCCACATGAAAAACAGGTCACGGCCAACCGCTTACTTTGTGCCATCATTCTGGTCGCTATATTATATGTACATAGTAAGCCCCATATTTGTTGGAGGTTGGGCATTAATTATAGACCAGGTGCAATTTATACGGGGCACGCACGCACGTACGAGTGAGTGCTGTGTTGCAGCTATAAAAATGGCTACCTAGCTGTGTGTTTTTCCAGAGCTATTATTTCCCCGATCCTTGGTGGTCGTTGCGCACGACTGTCAATTCGACAATTATGCACAATGTTTTTAATTTCTTGGTATTAATTGTGTCCTGAGTGTGTTGAGCTGTTCGTAAGCCGGTGCTAGGAGGCGTTTCTATGGCTGACTGAGCAAATATTGGTACAGTCCGTCACAGAAATGAACAAGTGCAATACATTTTATTTGCAATTTTCTTTCTGGTACTTGTTTTGACGAGTATCCGTTCTGACAAAAAAAATAAACTTTCCTTTTTTTCTAACTGAAATAACTCCGTCATTATTTACGTGACATCTACAATGTACATGTCTATATATGTGACACATTGACTACATGTATATGCATGGAGACTACGATTATGTAACATTTTCCACAAATATCCAATACAAAATGTGTTCACTAACTAGTATGTTTTTCTCATCTTCTATGTCATCACTATACATGTGGTCAACTGATTTCTTCCTTAGACAGTGCCTGCTTCTTGCGAGGAAGTCTTATCGAAAACAAACTGAGAAAAATCAATTTATGCAGTATAAGAAGTAAATGATTCTGGCGGCTGAAATGACTACCGCTGTCATATTGCACGTAGGTTTGAATGCCCCAATGTGGCACTGCATTGTGGAAAGGTATCGTTGGACTGGTGCAGTCCGGGACCTTCCACAATCTGACAGATCGCGCGTGACGACGGACAGTATGGACCGCTATATAGCATTAAAGGTACATATATACCCACTCAGTAGGCACACACTGTTCTTTATAGGAATTAATTAAACTAGTGTATAATTGCATGTGTCACTATCCCACCAGTTCTAAAAATTACGAGTGCCCGCTATACAGATATAATCATTTAGTAATATTTATTTTACTGATAGTGACTCACGGTTGTATCAGGCTATTTTCATACGCAAATGAGGCATGACATTATTTAATTATTTAACCTAATTAAATGCCTCAATCACCTGAAAAAATAATATTTTCGACAGAGCATAAAGTATGATCGTTGCACATCAAAATATAAATAAGAGAATACAGAGTAATGCCCGTTAACATTTTAATTAAAAACGGTTATCACCCCTGATATCAGTGTGGAATATTACGCCTGATGTAAAATGTATAATAATGCCAATCAATACATGGGGTAATGGCGAAAGAATGTTTATTTTGCCAGAAAATGTCTCAGATGATGTCTCTGATATAAAGAACATGTTGTGCCTACTGAGTGGGCATGTACCTATAACACACCGTCACATTTACGTCAGTGTCGTCTGCCAGCCACGATAACGGATACAGTAGACAATACGGGGTCTCCGGTCAGAACATCCGTAATCGTTTACGACGCAACGTACCATCTACCAGAGCGCGAGGCCCTTACAGACGTCAAACATAATAGTGTGGCTGTGACTGGAGAAATGAGGCTAATGGGATGTGTGCATGACTAGTGTAGCTCCTATTCAAATAACAGACTCATGTAACCTTGTGACGAACGATAATACTTGTCAGAAGCATGATGGGTGTTTCGCCGATGGAGAAACGAACAATGCAGATCCTGTTCAGACTGTGCGGATGCACTGGCTGATCTGGATCTACACTGGCCACAAAAGCGATAAGCCCCATTTCTCCAGTCAGAGCCACAAATGCCGGGGTGCTCAGCTGTTGTGAGTGTGACGTCATTTAAATTCCTGCCGACTTGAACCGATTGTTGTTCACGGATGAATCTCTTCATAGTCAGTCACGCGTACGAACGAATACGTATACATACAGGCGAATCGCTTTTCCAATTATGTTCGAGCCAATTCCCACCTTTAAATATAAGCCGAATAGAATTCCAATTGTCTTGTTGCTGACAGAGGCAGGTTTGGGACGGGCATGCCATGGTTTGAGGTGGGACCATGGGGACTCGGAAGACTGACCTGGTGAATTTACAAAGGAACCTGAATGCTCAGCGATATATGCACTTACATCATGGCATTAATACGCCACCATAGCCCTAGTATATGGCATTACCCCTGCACATATGTTACACAATATTTGTTTTCAGTAAAAAAAAGCCAAAAAATACCAACCAGATGATGTGACCGTTATTGTCTAAAGTGATCCATTACTACCTGAAGAGGTCGATATCGTAAACGGTATTACTATTATTTTTATACTAAACATCTATTGATTGCTTTAAATAAGCTATTATTAAAAATACAATTTATCTAAACTACGACAGGTTTTATTAGCTTGAATCTCGTACACTGTTGGTTTCAAAGTGGCATCTAATAAAACACACAATCAGCTCACACCAACCCTCAGCCCTCCCAATATACAATTTCATTTTTGTTTGGAAAATAACTTTTATTTTATTTGATTTTTACATACTTCCACTTTTGTACGTACTAAATACAATATGTATCCTTGACCTCTAGTGTCACAAACCTGTTTTCTTCCTGGAAATGGAGACAACTTGACCTCCGACGCATTGGCCAACGCCTTATTATGTTTTATAAGATTACGAACTCCTGTATAGCAATACCAATCCCAGATTGTGTAACACTGAACCATAGACCCAGTAGATTCTCACACTTTGTAGCATACCGAACTGTTCAAACCTCAACATACTGTATAGTAAGTATTTTGTATTACCCCAAACTATATATGTTGGAAAACCCTACCTCCAGTCACTCTGGCACAATTAGCCAGGTTGAACATGTATCACCCTAAAATGGGTGCTCTGTTTTTATACGACCGTTTTGAAAACAAAACTTCCGCCACGGAAGCGGTGTCGTGCCTGCCGAGGCATTTGACCGCCGTAACATGATCATTGGTATGTGCTAAAGTAAGCATCACAAAAACCATCAGAGAAGTGCTCACAATAAGCAGGTTTTGTTTTCGCGATACACTTAAGTATTTGTCATTTATATATCGAATTTTTTTTTAAAAAAATCACAGTTATCCGACAATTATGTGCCGTTCTTTTACGGATTTCATATTCCGGACCTCCAGTTTTTGGCGGGAGACATACTGTCTCCACGCTATTGGGATCGTGATTCTGGCCGTTTGCACGGGTCTACTTTCGGAAGTGGCTCTCTGTTCATCGGGGGACGTATCAATAGGCTCAATTTGCGTTCGCAATTAACAACAGTTAGGTGACATTTAAAGTCAGCGAGTGAACTGAAAGCAAGTTATTAATAGCAACGGCAATGCTCAACATTATGTGTAAAATAGTTGGCATGCCCAACTTTACTTTTGAAGAGAACAAATTGCTGTTATTGAGACGCCCCCCGTATCGTGTACCACGCAGTCGCATGTTCATCGGGGGACGTCTCAATAGGCTCAATTTGCGTTCGCAATTAACAACAGTTAGGTGACATTTAAAGTCAGCGAGTGAACTGAAAGCAAGTTATTAATAGCAACGGCAATGCTCAACATTATGTGTAAAATAGTTGGCATGCCCAACTTTACTTTTGAAGAGAACAAATTGCTGTTATTGAGACGCCCCCCGTATCGTGTACCACGCAGTCGCAATGCGACGTCGAAGGCCATTTCTTTTTCATATTGTGGTTTATGGGCGATTTTCGAAAAATTACCCTCTGGGTGAGCGAAACAAAATTCATGAAAACATTTTGCCTTTCATGCAGCATACACGTATGTAGGCCTACGCCCAGTCATAATTTTGAAAAGATTTCACATACTATTATGTCACACCTCCAGAGTTCCTGTTGGGTATGTAATTTGGATTACTCGGTTTGTATCCCTATTCTGCAAAGTGCCGATTGATTTTGGCCAAATAAACATACTAAAAATATAAAAATTTCCCCGTTTTTTTTCTTCACATTACGAAAAACCAATGCTGCCAAAAATATTTTTTTAACAAAATAGATCAAATATTGATTTTATGGGCATCATTCTCTATGGGAGATGTGATCTATAAATAAATTTTCTTCCATAATTTTTGTTTTACTGGGCCGACTTTCACATAATATTTTTTTGTTGTTAGTTAGATCATTTCCGAGCTATCTCGCCAGGTTTCGAGATTAATTTCTAAAAAAAATGAAGGTGTTTCGTATTATCCATCGGCGCTTTCAGTTGAAACAGACAATAGAATAACGTTATGTTTGTTTGTCCAAATTGCATCGGCAAAATGAGCTGGAACAGACCAACCACGTTCTGTCAGAGTGGGCGTCAACTTGAGACAGAAAAAAAAACATCCACTTAATTTAGAGCAGGCTGTATTTTACAAACACCAGTAACTGATCAAGTTCTCCAAATTTGCAGATTGTACATCCAATACTCAACATCGAATATATTTCTAACAAGGAATTTCTGAGTATGCAAATTCACAAGTGGCTACTTGTCTCCCGCCAGTCAGTACTTTTAGTACTTTGATTTTCATCCGTCACTGCATGACTAACTTCCCCTTGTTTTGCTTACCACAGTTATGTGGGTATATGACGTATGCGTAGTACAGCCGAAATATAGGCATAATGCGATTAGTACGCTTAATAGTTCAACAGACTCCTCAGAACTCGAGTTTATTAGAGCGCTGGTATAACATACATACCCTAGCTGTACCGTATACATATAAGAATGACATAGTTACAAAATACATACTGAAATGCGACAGTGGGTGACAAAATGGACATTACTATGCAATTTTTAACAGCAATAGGATACCAGTCTGCATACTATGTATATTTACATCGTCAGGTTACAATCTATGTTTTTCAAGATAGTAGTTATATATAATGCTAAATCAGTCACCAGGAGGGTAACAGAGTAGACAATTATCAGAGTTTTTAGATGTGTAGATGGACCGGGTGCTATGCTGGTCAAAATGTCATAAGGTAACTCTTGTGGGCGGGCCATTGTTCGTTTACAATGCTGTACATGGGATCAAATTAAGGAAAGCCAAATTAGGGGCCAGTAGCGGGGAAATCAGTCGCTCCAATTGCCACGGGGATGGAATGCACTGAAGGGCCAGTGACCGAATACCCCGATGCGGGAAGTGTGAAAAAAATAAGAACGCAAGAGCGAGCAGTAAGGCTGAAGAAAGTACAGACAGAGAGAGAGAGAGAGAGAGAGAGAGAGAGAGAGAGAGAGAGAGAGAGAGAGAGAGAGAGAGAGAGAGAGAGAGAGAGAGAGAGAGAGAGAGAGATCGAGAGAGAGAGAGAGAGAGGGAGGGAGGAAATGATATTGAAGAAATATGTAGAATTAAATAAGTTCAGACTGCTTGACTTTCAAGACCTGTGCCTTAAACTAATTCAACGACGCAGCCAGGCAGGTGTCAGTGGGTAGTTGGTTCCACTGCACAACTGTTCTGCGAAAGAAGGATAACCGGGTGTAGTCTTTGTCAGCACGCAACTAGCAATATTGGTGTTTGCGTCTACGTGTGTGTGCCCAATATTTAGTATTAGTTCTCGGTGATGGCTACAAGTCCGTTCCGAATTTTGTAGAGCATGCTCACTCTGGCATCGAATCACCGTTGTTCGAGTGACCTCCGTCCCAGACAGTGCTGTATATCAGTAACGATTGATGTGTTATGGTAACGGTTGGAGACCCATTTTGCAATCCTCCTCTGGACTATTTCGAGTTGATGTACAAGCCTATGAGCTGTTAATTAAGTCACCCTCTTTGTCTTTGTTTGTGCTTTTGGTGTCCAATATTATAGAAGAGTATTCTAGCTTAGGGCGAACACGGGGTTTGACTGTCTTTGAGTTGATCTTGAGGTTACGCTTCATGAATTCTAGAGTCTGATTAGTCTTTGAGGAGACATAGTTTATGTGCTTATTCCACTTTAAATAGTTGCTTATGTTCACACCAAGATATTTATTGAGAAGTTATATGGCCACGAAGAAAATAGTTTTGCAGACCAGGAGCCCTCTTAGCGATAATGTGTATACTCTCGCATTTGTCCGGGTAGAAATACTTTTGCCATTCAGTTTCCCATCTCTGGAGATTACGGAGGTCGTCTTAATGTTTGTTGCAATCAGCTGGAATATTTATGGCTAAGTGGCATCAGCAAACAGCCGAACAGTGCTATGGGTGACATACTCCGGAAGGTCATTAATATATACTAGTGTAACGGAAATGGTACCATGTGTACTCATGAGTTGAATGTGGATATAAATATACCGATCGAGAGCATCGTGCTCCGGTAGCGCAGTTGGTTAGCGTGTCCCGCTGGTATTGGGAAGGTCCCGGGTTCGATCCCCGGTCGGTGCACATTTTTTCCGTTGCATTTCCCTATCCTGTTACATTTTGGGGCTCGTCCAACCCTCATGAGTGTCGGTGGGCTCTCTAGAGGGGTGAACTTGGGGTGAGTTTCTTCGTAATTGACGAAACTCAAAGATAACGGGGGAGGAGTGTAACGGAAATGGTACCATGTGTAAACCCTCAAGAGAACTCAAGAGGTGAATGTGGAAATAACTCAAGGAAAGTTGAATGTTGGAATTTAAATAAAATATCCGATCGAGAGCATCGTGCTCCGGTAGCGCAGTTGGTTAGCGCGTCCCGCTGGTATTGGGAAGGTCCCGGGTTCGATCCCCGGTCGGTGCACATTTTTTCCGTTGCATTTCCCCTATCCTGTTACACTAGGAAGAATGCAGGAGCCTTGAGGAACACCAGATAGTACAGGGAGGGAAGAAGATGTTTTCCCTTCAAGGACCAAGCGCTGAGATCTACCATCAATAAAAGATCCTAGCCAAGCCAACGATAATTCATTCACGCAGGATGAGCGTTTATAGAGGAGTCTATTGTGTGCTAACTTATCAAAGGCTTTCGCTAAGCCCATGCATACAACATAGTTCTTTCTGCCGCTCTGCATTGTGGCTGTATCGCCCATAAATTCGAATAATTGTATATCACTACAATTCTCTCGAAAATCATGCTGGAGGGGTAAATACTATTGTTTTTGTTGGAGTGCTGCACACAATGTGCTCCAGAAGTTTACAACAAATACAGGTTAGTGAAGTTTTAAGGTGTACTTTCTTGTAAATTGGCGTTACGTTGACCTGCTTCCAGATATCAGGTAGGGTTTCCTGCTGTAGAGAGGAAAAGTAGAGTAAAAAGGTGTGCAAGTTCAACCGAGAGACCCTTCAGGATAGTAGAATTGATGTTGCCTGGACCTGGTGCCATGGATTCTGAGACGCTCTGTAAGAGTTTTCGCACGCCATTTTCAGTTACCTCTATTTCTGGCATGTCATTTTTGTTTCTGGATAAAAGATGTGATCCATATTTGCAATAAGAAGTGAGCTTCATAGTAGTTTGCTGAGTGAACACAGAGTGAAACTGGTCATTGGACAAGTTAACCGTTTAGAAATGTTAAAATTATCAGTAACTGAGTTGTCATCCTTTGTCGTAATAAGGTCCTTAACATACTTCCAGTATATGCTCTTTTGCTCAACGTTTATATATATACAGTATGGTGTTTGCGACTGTTTATAGTTTACTAGATCAATGCTTATGGTATCAAACAAATCAACATACTAATGAGAATATGCTGTCGAAGAACTTAGCCATATATATCATCACCTATACGACGCTAATCAGGCTGTGACAGTAATATGTGTATAGACACACATCGTCCACGGCACAGGGCCGTATCGACTCGGGAGAGTTTCATTTTCTCATGTACATGTAGTTATTAAATCAAGTGCGACTTGTCTTCATCGAAAATAGTAAGAATAGTTATTTGCAGGTCAGTGTTTATTTAGTGGTTATTCTATCTTTGAACAATGTGTGGTATTGTCAACTATGATTTTGTGCTGCTATAAGCAGTATTCATTAAGGTTATTCATTCGGCACAGAATGTCATTTGTGAAAAACACAATTTGATGGCTTTGAAAAACTGTAATGTTCAGTTTCTTAATGCAGTACTCGGATGCAACCCCGGTGACACGAAATACCCAAATATACCCAAATATTGCCCAAATATACCCAAATATAGTATATAATAGCATCCAATGTGGTTGTTTTATGGAAATAACATACAATCATACATGCTAGTTGTATTTATTCCAGGATATAGCCGTATATCTGTATTGTGAAGATGTTATTAGTGAAAAATACCCAAAAATGGCCTATGTGAAAAGTGGCCGAGGCAAGGGAGATTACTGTTATATGCCACAAGTAAAATCGGGTATGACTGATGTACGAAATGGGTGAAAAGGGCGAAATGGCGATTGTCGGGCGAAATGGAGTTTTATATCGCCTATAACTTGCTAATTAATGCATGAAATTATTTTGTTTTCTTATTATATCTATTATACAGTTGTATATGTATAATATATAGATGAAAAAAATTGGTATTTTCTTACGTGATTTGATTTTATATCAAAATTATTAATGACGGTGCTCAGAATATGTCTGGTGAAATGGAGATTGTCGGGCGAAATGGAGTTTTATATCGCCTATAATTTGCTAATTAATGCATGAAATTAATTGTTTACTTATTATAGCTATTATACAGTTGTATATGTATAATTAATAATTGAAAAAAAAAATAGGTATTTTCTTTCATTATTTGATTTTATATCAAAAATAAAAATGACCGTACTCAGGATATGTCCGGCGAAATGGAGATTGTCGGGTGAAATGGAATTTTATGTTGCCTTTTTATGTTGCCTATAATTTGCTAATTAATGCATGAAAATATTATTGTTATACCCACTTTTTTGTAAAAAAAAACGGGTATATTGTTTTCGTCACGGGTGTCCGTCCGTCCGTACGTCCGTACGTCCGTACATCCGTACGTCCGTCCGTACGTCCGTCCGTCACGTTTCTTGTAACTCGAAAAACTTTTTCACCTTCATACCTACGCGCCTGATATTTGGTATGTAGCTTCGTTATCATGTGCAGATGCGCAAAGTGAATTTGGATTTTTGATCCGACCCTCCATCATGGATTATCTCCCCCTTTCGGACTCAGAATTTCCCATTTTTTCCTCGTAACTCGAAAAACTTTTTCACCTTCATACCTACGCGCCTGATATTTGCTATGTAGCTTCGTTATCATGTGCAGATGCGCAAAATGAATTTGGATTTTTGATCCGACCCTCCATCATGGATTATCTCCCCCTTTCGGACTCACAATTTCCCATTTTTTCCTTGTAACTCGAAAAACTTTTTCACCTTCATACCTACGCGCCTCATATTTGCTATGTAGCTTCGTTATCATGTGCAGATGCGCAAAGTGAATTCGGATTTTTGATCCGACCCTCCATCATGGATTATCTCCCCCTTTCGGACTCAGAATTTCCCATTTTTTCCTTGTAACTCGAAAAACATTTTCACCTTCATACCTACGCTCCTGATATTTGGTATGTAGCTTCGTTATCATGTGCAGATGCGCAAAGTGAATTCGGATTTTGGATCCGACCCTCCATCATGGATTATCTCCCCCTTTCGGACTCACAATTTCCCATTTTTTCCTTGTAACTCGAAAAACTTTTTCACCTTCATACCTACGCGCCTGATATTTGGTATGTAGCTTCGTTATCATGTGCAGATGCGCAAAGTGAATTCGGATTTTTGATCCGACCCTCCATCATGGATTATCTCCCCTTTCGGACTCAGAATTTCCCTATTTTTCATTGTAAGTCGAAAAACTTTCTCACCTTAATACCTACATTTCTGATATTTGATATGTAGCTTCGTTATGATGTGCAAAGTGAATTCCGATTTTTGATCGGACCTTCCATCATGGATTATCTCCCCCTTTTGGACTTAGAATTTCACTATTTTTCCTCGTAGGTCGAAAAACTTTTTCACCTTAATACCTACGCGTCTGATATTTGGTTCGTAGCTTCGTTTTGATGTGCTGATGCGTAAAGTGAATTCGGATTTTTTATCCGACCCTCCATCATGGATTACCTCCCCCTTTCGGACTTAGCATTTGGGGAAAGTGGGTATATTGCGATGGCGCGCCATCGACTTTTTCTAGTTCTTATTATATCTATTATACAGTTGTGTACTCAGAATATATCCGGCGAAATGTAGATCGCAGGGCGAAATGTAGATCGCAGGGCGAAATGGACGTTAATTTATATGGCCTAATTGTTGGAGTGTCTGGCAAAATGGAGTTTTTTTTATAGTATATACTTTGCTAATGAATTCAATTATTTGCAATCTTAAATATAAGAAGGTATATATAGTTGTGCTATGACGAAATGGAGACTGTCGATCGGTCTGGCGAAATGAAGTTTTATATTGCCTATTCGTTGCTAATGAAAACAGTGTAGTCCCATGTGTATAGCATCACAGTATCAGATCAGAGCCTACACAATTCGCCATTCAGTCATAGACCTTTGAGATACGCCATGTGATTTTGTACCTTCAAACATCTGTGTTATTTCATGAAATACGTTTATAAAATTCACAATAGTTCTCATAAAAAAACTCAAAAATTTCAGTATATGCGGAATTATATTGCGCGTGTAATGTGAAATTTGTGTCAACTTTTGACATCATATACGGACGATATTGTCAAATTACGCAGATGCACGAAGGTAAAAAAAGTACATGGCTTGTCTCATTTTACGACAAGTGGTCATATAGAAAATGGTAAATATCATGACAGTGTTCAAATTTGTTTCATTATTTATTGATTCCTCATATAATAAACGTGAACATGTAATGTCATAAATAAAGGCAATATATGTGATGTTAAAAAGCAATGTGTCAACTAAAAGTATCATATTGAATGCCGGTCTATTTATCATTTGAGACACGCCATGTGATTTAGTACCTTCCAGCATCTGCGTGATGTTATGAAATGTATTTACAGAAGATGTGATAATTTCTGTAGATAGCATCAGAAGTTGACACACATTTTAGAGTACATGCGCAATGGAATTCCGCATGTACTCTGAAATTTGTGTCAACTTCTGACGTCATCTACAAAAAATATTGTAAAGTTGTAAACATATTTCATGAAATTACGCAGATGCCCGAAGGTACCCAATCTGGTATTAATATATGCCCTGTACTGTTCTTTTATATACATGTTGAAAAAATAAAGCTGCCCAAACTGTTACTTGAATTTTTCATTAGCCAATATATTAATAGTTGTTTGTTTCACACGAAGGAGGTTATGTCTAATGGGGTTTTGTCCTACATTCATAAATTAAAGGTAGGTAAAAATTAGGTAAAAACACATTTTCATGGAAATTATGTCATCAGGTCAGGCTATACATGGTTAAGCAATTCAATACGTATCGTGAAATAGGGTGGACGACGTGTGAAATATATAAAATGCATGGCGACTGACCACTATCCAGTTTATTTTTAAGGACATGTTGTATAGTCCATGGGAAAAGGGACATTATGATATTTGCGAAGAGCGCAGTCCCAGAGCAGCCTATGCATCAGGTCAGTGTATACATGGGTAAGCAATTCAGTACGTATCATAAAATATTGAACAGGGCGGACGACGTGTGAAATATAATTATAAACTGCACGGCAACTGGCCACCGTCTAGTTTCTGCTTAAGTACATGTTGTATAGACCCTGGTGCCTAAACCCAGATCCAAATATAACACAAATATTCACTGCATTTTATATGGGTATTTTGGAAAAGTATGTCATATTTTTGTTGAGTCGAGAAAACGTGTTTAGTATATGTATAACATATAACATGCAATTGTGTGTCCGATTTCAGGCACTAGATACAAGATGTCATTGAGGTAATTATCGGCCACCACGTGATGGTCACTGAATACACAGGGTGTTTTTGGATTTATTTTATCCCATCATAAATTTTGTAACGCGGTCAGAACTGACCACCGTCTAGTTTGAGCTATGGGGTGCCGGGCATTGATTATTTAATCCAATCATTTCATCAGTAGCTAACTGAACTAACTGGCACTCAGAGTAGATCCTGAAAGATACATGTAAGCATAGCGAAACGCTTGTTGTTTGTTTGTACAAGACGACAATTATGAATAATTATGTGAATTTTGATTACAGTTGCAGCAGTGGGGGCAATCACAAGTTTGTACCCACACTAGATAAACTGGTACCAAGTACGGTGTTCCGTTAAGGCCATCGTAATATCGCTATCGGGTCGATAGTACGATGACGATAGTACGTTGCTACGATGACGATAGTACGATGCCACGATGGCGATAGTACGATATAATATCGTAGTATCGTCATCGTGGTATCGCGGTATCGTCATCGTGCTATCGTACTATCGTCATCGTATTACCGTATTATCGCCATCGCCGATAGCGATATTATGATGGCCTTAACGGAACACCGTAACCAAGGCCTGCCTCGTCGGGACACGGCATTGTACTTAATCCACTGATACACACGTGACATGCTGTGAGAAAATGATCCAAGTGAATCTGCGACCAGTGTAGCCCAGAACAAGTAGTGAATCGACACAGCCCACCAGCGGCAACATTGTTCGTTATGTCATTCATGCATTAGTATACAGACGGGCCATTTATATAAATACATTAACTGTGGTAACTAGAGTAATCCGGAAGCATTATCACTGTATATGTAGACTGGTCCAGTGTATCACGCAGCTGGCAGGTTTGTCCATGCTTAGTGTGTCAAGTGGGATAATCAGTACATACTAGTGAGAGAATCAGTAACATATGTACCACTAATTTATACATAATTATTCAGTCCCAGTGTAGATCCTGGTCAGCTGTTGTCGTTTAACTTCAGTAACTTTGCTTCAAATAAAAAGGCGAAAATAAATGCGTGATTATTTGCAAACTGTGTAGTCCCTGACTGACAAGCTCATATTGCGATATGCTAATGCTATGATAAAATGACATATGGTAAGTTTTGTCAAACCAATTACTACCATCAATAACATACGTCCATGTGTATATTCAGGTAAATGTTTAAATGGCCATGCCATTTTGAAAGCAGTATACCTATTTTAATTGACAATAAGCATTACGTATACACACTCTTCTTTAAACCTGTTTTATTTATCAGCGTCAATAAGTGCGACAAAAGTACGAATATAGCCTTAAGGCTTGTGGCAGTTACAAACATGTCGGGTGTTATGTAAGTTCGTTGAAGATGAGAATGCACATTTGTAATTCATAGGACAAATAAAAAAGAAATTGTACAGAGACTGACTATACTGGTTGGAAACGGGAACTAAGTACAATGTTCCAAACACTACTGTACCCATATAAATAACGGATCCACAACTACTGACGATTATAGTGGAGCGCCGTGGCGTAATGGTTAGTGGGTTCGAGCCTCATTTGCGGCGTGCGTTGTGTCCTTGAGCAAGACACTTTATCCACACTGCTCCAGTTCACCCAGCTGTAAATGGGTACCGATAATTCGTAGTTGCTCTGTAAATACGAATTACCGGCTTCTCTCAAAAATCTCTACCTCCGTTCTTTCTCCCATTCTTGGGAGATGGCATGCAAGGTCCTACAGCCAGTGCCGCCGTTAAATATAAGCTAAAAAAACACACACAAAACTGACGATTATTGCGTTGCGTTGTGTCCTTTAGAAAGACACTTTATCCACACTGCTCCAGTTCACCCAGCTGTAAATGGGTACCGATAATTTGTAGTTGCTCTGTAAATACGAATTACCGGCATATCGTAGTATCGTCATCGTACTATAGTGGTATCGTACTATCGTCATCGTGGTATCGTACTATCGTCATCGTGGTATCGTACTATCGTCTTCGTAGTATCGTACCATCGATCGTACTATCCTACTATCGACCCGATAGCGATATTACGATGGCCTTAACGGAACACCGTAATATACTCTATATTACAAGTTTTTCTCTATGTTACAAGTTTATGCTCGTTTATAAATGCATGATTTCCTCCAGCTAAACAAATACTGTCGTACCAAAGTATTTGCAATATATAGTAGGTGATATATGAGTATGTATTATTTATGAGAAAATAAGGATGGATGAATTGAATTGTTTGGTTTTGAATTGAACAATGGAAAATAATAAAAAGTTATAAAATTATCAAGTTGCACAAATTAACGAGTAAAACTATTGCAATTGACCAAGGTACACGATTATATGAAGTGCTTTCGTATTGCGAAATTACAGCGTTTCTTTATGTGATACATGTACAACGAACAATTTGTAATATCACAAATACACAAGCTGTTGGCTACCACAATTGATGAGTCGCGAACCGCTGGCAATCATTATTGTGGAATTCATATAGCAGAATTTGACTTCAAGATTCAGAACACCATGCTTATCGTTTATCTGTATTTACTGCTAACTAATACATACTCTGAAATAGTATTGCTACCTTCTTTTTTTTTCTTTTCTTTTTTTCTTATATTTAAGGGTAGGAATTGGCTCGAGGACCTTCCAAACCCGGGCGTTTGAACCCAAAATTGGCAGGCCAAAAACCGTTGGCCCGTTTGTTTCCGAATTTACTAATATCTGCCATACAGTCGAAATATGTGCATTAAATGAAGGAGGCAATGAGGCGGTTAATTTAACCTAGCTAGTTCATTCTCCTGTCGCACGAAGCCGGTATGTAAGACCGTGAAAAAGGCTGAGTGTGAGTACATGTGATATATGGAGATTCAGCCGTAACAGTGTTATCCTATATAATGATTATATTTGACGGTTGGTCAGGGCATAACGTATTGCTACCTACTGTTCTCGTTATATATAAATGGGCCACCGGCTGAGAAAAGGGACGGCTGAGAAAAGGGACCGTACAGCATTGCGTTAATTGGCACTAATTGGATATATAGTTCCCTTTGTACACTCGCATAGTATGATTGGATTATAATCGTCTTGCTAGTGTC
The DNA here is from genome assembly GCA_029237695.1 of Conchocele bisecta. Taxonomy (NCBI): domain Eukaryota; kingdom Metazoa; phylum Mollusca; class Bivalvia; order Lucinida; family Thyasiridae; genus Conchocele; species Conchocele bisecta. The sequence goes on along the minus strand of CM055266.1, from coordinate 139,820,435 downwards.
ATTAATGCTGCTCCATTGATGGAATAGCGAACAGTGTACACCCTGATCAAATTCCGCGGATGCGCAGGCTGATTTGGGGCTACGCTGGTCGCATATGTTGAAGGGTCCCTTTTCTCAGCCGGGGCCCAGTTATGTCCCACGCAACGTAGCGAGCATGTACATTTGAACCATCTTTTGACCTTAAAAGTCGGCATAGGCGGGCAATGGACTAACGTAGTATACGTATCGTTGTCGTTGAAAACATTTGTAATTCAATATATAACTGCTCTACACATAATTAACGACGATCGTGTGTTCATAACATAATAATCATGGAGTGTCGCTTATAGTGCCGTTAATGAGATCTATTTGATACACAAGTAGGCGCATGCATTCTTCACGGAATTCCCGTCATGTGACAAATTTGCATAAGTTACAGTACGACCGAACCCCGGTTAGGAAACACATATGTTATGAATACAGTTATATAGCATCATCTATTTTGTCAGTAATGGGATGTACAACATCTGCATTGTGTAATGTGTTGTTGCGAATGTGGTTTCATTTCAATACGAAGGTTACGTTTTTTACCATTGTTCGCCTATTGCCTCATTTCGGTTGTTAATGGTGTTTACCAGTGTATTGTTAGATTGTTTTAACTATAATGTTTGTCTGTCATATAACATGTATCAATGCTCTGATATCATTGTTTTAAATGATGTTAAACAAGTATATACATTGGCATAACGTCTTATTTCTATGTCTCGGAACATGACTACATGTATTTGAACCACATTACATTAAATGCATGTTCAGTTTTAACTGCAGATCGTTATGCTCTTGTGTATTATAGAGATATTACATCGGCCGAAAATCTAACCGATTATTGATCATTGTAGTGCATGATCAACTGTGCGGCTGCATCGTCTTGCTCGGAGCGCGTAAATAACAACAGTACACAACGTTAACACCATCGACGTCGCTGACGTCACACGAGTTGATAAAACTATACGTAACATTCACCCGACAGTTGGCAGTTCTATGGAATGTTCTATGTTCAGACATCAGCTGATATAAATTTGAATAACATCCTGCATTACATGTGAAATTTCTTTAGCAAATCCACATATTTTAACACACACCATGATATGCAAATCTGAAACAATGTTGTAAAATGTGCGATATGTGCTGGTAATGTTCAATAGCAATATCCCACAATCGCAATGCTGTATACAGTAGTATGTACACTACTACTACATGTATTATTGTCACACTATGAGGTAAGTTATTAGATACTTTATGCCATTATGGTATATATAATATATGGTGAATAATAAACGGGAAAACCCAAAACTTTTAGTATTGTATAAAATTGCCGCAGCAAACGAATGCATATGCAGTAACCAATATTAAGATAGTTGTTCATTATTGGAGCCGCATGTAGTCAATGGAAACGAACAAGTTAACAAATAAACGTTACTTACAAAAATAATCCATATTCACATTTCTGTTATACATTGGTGCTTATCCTGCTAGTATGGAAATTACACAGTATGCTGTAATTAGGAAATAATATGCACATTTAGCTGTTTACATGTATATTTTCATTCTACAAACCTGTGTGAATATACATGTTTAGACATCGACTTGTGTTTATTATTAACAAAGTATTGCAATGCGATTCGTTTTACAGCTTGCTGCAGTAGCCATTGCTTGTCGTAAAAGGCGACTAAACTGGCTTAACGATTGTGTTCATACTTTCCGGAACCCACTATACCGGATTTGGCCCTCATGTACATTTTTGGCTTTCTTGTATGTGAGAGTTGGTCAGGCTATGCCCCATATATAAAAGTAAGATTAGCGCTAATCCTATTACTTTTAGGGGATGGGATAAATGATGCTGGTGTGGCGAGGGCCTGGCACCAGATCAGGTTGTTCTAATTTCAGGACTGAATATATATTTTGATTGTAAATATTGAGTTCTGAAGTTGGGATTTACCCCCCTTGGACAGGTGGATACGGGACACGACCCCGTTGACCCGTCTGCGTGTAGACTCCCTGAGGCTTGTACCTCTATGTCAGAAAAGCGGACGTTAAACCCTATTCACTCACTCACTCACTCGTTTTACAGCTAGCAGTATAGTCACTGGCAGATGCTGATCATGTGGACATTGAATAGTTGTGTAGTTAACTGTATGTTTTTTCGAGTTGTATTTCTCGCTTGACGTCCAAAGACTTTCCATGGGGCTCCAATAAGGGAACAACTAGGTTAACATGTATGTGGCGACGTTTTAATAGTTGTTCAGTAACTTTTCATATCAATAATTAGTTATTTATATCAAGAATGACCGGATGTATTGATATCAAACGTTGATTGATGTTGTGACGTCGATTTGAATTGAGAACTTGAATTATATATATACCCAATTATGAACCCAACAGTTTCGTTGGGTTATGCGATGACCGCCAATTTAACCAAGCTGACGTTCCCACACCAATTGAAATGGAACGAAAACACCTACACGTACATGCACGTATATTATTCATATCCATGTTTCCAGTATCTGTTTGTGATTATAATGCTAGCATTAAATATCACATAATGCAGCAGTATATGTAAGAGTAGATGATAAACATGTGGGTATGAATTGTGACATGTGGTACATATACATGTATGTCGAGAACTCGGTAGTGCGCCCGATCATTACGCTGTGTGGCATGTGGAACATGTACACGTATGTCGGGATCTGGCGAGAACGTACTCAAAATATGCTCAAATATACATGTCACACAGAGTAGTGGTCGGACGTACACCAGAGTTCCCGACATAGATATACATGTACCACATGTCACACGGAGAAATTAAGGGACGTACGCCAGAGTGCCCGACATACATGTACCACATGTCACACAGCGTAGTGACGGGACCTATTCCCGAGTTCCAGACATACATGTACATGTACCACATGTCACACAGCGTAGTGACGGGACCTATTCCAGAGTTCCAGACATACATGTACATGTACCACATGTCACACAGCGTAGTGACGGGACCTGTTCCAGAGTTCCAGACATACATGTACATGTACCACATGTCACAACGTAGTGACGGGACGTATTCCCGAGTTCCAGACACACATGTACATGTACAACATATTCCCAAGTTCCAGACGTGCATGTACATGTACATGTACCACATATTCCCAAGTTCCAGACATACATGTAAATGTACATGTACCACATATTCTCGAGTTCCAGATACACATTTACATGTACATGTACCACATATTCCCGAGTTCCAGACACACATGTACATGTACCACATATTCCCAAGTTCCAGACTTGCATGTACATGTACCACATGTCACACAGCGTAGTGATGGGACCTACTCCCGAGTTCCAGACATATATGTCGGGAACCCGATAGTACGTCCCGTCACCACGCTGTGTGATACATGTATGTCTGGAACTCGGGAATACGTCTCGTCACCACGCTGTGTGACATGTGGTACATGTGCATGTATGTCGGGAATACGTCCCGTCACTACACAGTGACATGTGCTACATGGATGTCGGGAACTCGGGAATACGTCCCGTCACCACGCTGTGTGACATGTGGTACATGTGCATGTATGTCGGGAATACGTCCCGTCACTACACTGTGACATGTGCTACATGTATGTCGGGAACTCGGGAATACGTCCCGTCACTACGCTGTGTGACTTGTAGTACATGTACATGTATGTCGGGAACTCGGGAGTATGTCCCATCATTACGTCGTGTGACGGTGTGACACGTACATTCGGTCTTTACATTGTATGTAGTATTATGAGGTTGTAACTATTACAATAAAGCATAGCAGTTATGACCATATAATACTAGAAAATCGATATGGCACATATACACGTAAATCGGATATTCTGGTGTACGCAGGTCACTGTGTGCCACGGGACATGTGGTAATTTAACATGTATGTCAGGATCGATCTTGGGAGTATGTACGCACAGTCACTGCGATGTGTGACATGTGGTACATTTACATTTAGTCACGTATTATTTCATGCAAATTTCATTATTATACACATCAAACGCTGCTAAATACAATACTTGGGTATATCTGAACATTAATTTTGACAATATTTTGGGTAATTATTGTGTGAGCAGTGACCCTGATCAAACGCGTTATTTATTCTAATTTTTCGGTATACTCTCGTACACGAGTCGGTGAGACTGAATGATAATAAGTAATAACACCAGTGCCTGATGTCACAATAAACGCCCGTCGATTATGTTTAGAATGCATATGTAAAGTTTCAGAATGAATGGTTGAAAACTCTGGGAGGAGTTGATTACACAATTTGGGACTCCAATATGCAAAAACAGGGTGGATAAATGACGTTAAAAACGTTACACTTTTGTCAAAAATACATTTTTCAGTATGATAAGGGGAGGGGCGAAGGGGATGTGCACATCTTAACGGACGGACGGACGGACAGACAGACAGACAGACAGACGGACAACTCCATACCATAATACGTCCCTTTCACGGGCGTATAAAACGTTTTATACCTGGGCCGAGTTGACATGGCCCCGATTTCACTTGCTTCAAAGAACAGTAATCTGAGTAATCTCCCTTGGCACAGTTTCACATTGGCCATCTCAGGTGTTGTTTTTTGCACAAATAGCGTATTCTAATGGATATATATGACTATATGATATAATAAATACGAGTAGCATGTATTATTTTATGTTATTTGCATAAAACAACCAAATTGAATGCTATTATATACTATATTTGGGTATATTTGGGCAGTATTTGGGTATATTTGGGTATTTCGTGTCACCCTGCAACCCATATTCGTGCTTCGAATAAATAGTAGATATGTGTTTAAATATCTCACTGTATTTCATGTTCATGCATATGTCGTGGTAAGTAACTCAATATGGTGAGAAGGTGTGTATTTGTGCCTAGTCGTGACTTCATGACTGTCTTGATATACAGTCACGATGGCTTTGCTAAAAAAATAAGAAGCAACATCCAGTGACTGAGTGAGTCAATCCTCCCCTAAAATATCTGAAGATGAGACCGAACCTTGTTCTGAGTGCAAAATACTTCTCTTTGATGGGGATCAAGCTGTGCATTGTGACTGTTGTGACCATTGGTATTGTTATGCATGCTCAAAGATCCCAACTAAGCAAACGTATGACACTACATCAGGTTGCAAAGAGGGTGATGGAATCATGTGGTTTTGCATCCACTGTCGATTAAGTCTGCCCGGGATGCAGAAAATTATTGTTCGGGTATCTAAGCTGGAGAAGGGCCAGAGTGATATTCTCGACAAACTTGATGCTATTCAGCGTCAACAATTTACTTGATGCTATTCAGCGTCAACAAACATGTACCAGTACAAAGGAAAGTGATACTGATAAGAACAATATTGAGGACATGATAAGTGATGCATTAAATGAGCAAAAGGAGGTAGAATATAGAAAGCTAAACATAATGTGTTTTGGTCTGCCTGAGAGTGAAGAGGAATCCCAAATTGGTAGAAGAGATGATGATGAGCGAAGAGTTAAGCAGATCATAACAGAAACATCATGGGAATGAATATCTGTTTGAGAAGCCATTTAGAATTGGAAAATTTAATGAAATTCCTGCTGGGAGCATCCGACCTGTAAAATTTACACTTGGCAATTTTGAACAGAAGAAGACTCTGTTGAGTGCATTGAGAGAGCATATAAACAACTCTAGAGAAGAAAAATTTCGGAATATATTTTTCCAATCTGACTTCACACAGAAACAGAAAGGAAGCCTTTCTAAAGCGAGAAAGTAGAAGGAATAATCAGAATTCGGCTGATCACAGACGGGTTATGGACGCTCAACGTCAAAATGCAAATAATCAGCATGATTTGAATACAACCCCAGCTGGCAGTCAAAGGCAGATCGGGACCCCATCTGGGAACGCCGATGAAAATACTTTTCGTGACTAACTATGTCAGTGAAAACAATGATGTAAATAGTGTTATTGTTAACAGTTGACAGTTTAACGTTAATTGTTCAAGCAGTGTTGAATTTGATTCACCAGTTGAAAGCAGTATTATTTCTAGTTATCAGGCAGATGACAGTACATGTACTTTAAATTATGTTCCAATCAACATGATAGATACAAATAATTATGCAGATATTGAAACACGAGTTAGTGACAATATAGTGGATTTTGATACTTGTTTCAATACAACATTTTCTACAGTAAATGATAATATATCTATTTAGGCAACCTCGAGTACAGAGGAAAGTACAGACTTATTCTCAAATCAATCCTATACAAGCAATAGTGATACAGACAGTACAATATTATTTAGTAGATCTATGTCTCAGATCATTGAGCAAAGACTATCTAAGGATGGAAGTGACAATCTATCAATCTATTACACAAATTCAGATAGTTACTTGAATAAGAGAGATGAACTTATGATAGAAATCAAAATTCATAGACCAGATATTATTGTTATTACTGAAGTTTTCCCCAAGACTACAGATTCTACAGATATTATTAGACAAGAACTTGTAATCGACGGTTATAATTTTTCTCAAGGTAACGGAAGATATTGTGAGCAGCGAAACACTAAATAGCTTCAAAAGCAAACTCGTTTAATCATGGATAACATCTAGATTTGACATTCATCAAGTATATTAATAAGCAACCGGAACGGATATAAAGTAAACCCCATCTAGGAAGAGTAGACAAGCCTCTGGGGCTTACACAACTCGGCAAGAACCTGTATGAACCTGTATGTATGTATGTATGTATGTACTCTTGTAAAGACTAAAGTGGCATTTTCCTGTGGAATTTTCAAAAACAGCGATAATGTATCAAATGTGCATATTTTTAAATTAAATAACTTGTGAGTTATTTCAATATGCATGTAAATAGTAATTGTGAAATATTTTGAGCTTTTATTGTTTATAGAAATAAAAAAAATCATTTTTATTGACAAAATTCATGAATATCTGAGAGAAAAAAAAATGTGGGTAAAAAATTGTATTGAAATCAACAATATAATCTTGGTGTATATTTGTAAATGTAAACTAGGATTCAATCCAAATGTTTATACAGTTAGATGCTGTATATAGTCAATTTTATTGAATAATATAAAATGTTAATAAACAAATAGCAGCTATCACAGTAAAAATGTGTGTAATAGCATTTACACTTCGCTCACTAAAATATAGAAAAACCTGCAGGGCGTTGATGTTCATACTTCGCTATATTGTTATTGAGAGACAATTCTACAATATGATACAAAGATATTACCATAAATTTACCTAATAAAGTGTGTATTAGCAAAGAATGGGTCAAACGCACTTTTGGAAAGACTACTCCATCATAACTCTTTTGTAATGCAATGTAATGAAATGTTATTGGAGCTATGTACTCGGAACTAAATCATTCCCGGGTAGCTCAGTCGGTTAGGGCGATGGTACGGTAAACCAGAGGTCCCGTGTTTGAGCCATGGGTCGGATATGCATCTTTTTTGCCCTGTGACATTTGGCGCCCAACGATGGACTGTGACTGATAAATACCTCCCAAAATGTACACAAAAATATGGAATTCAGAGACGAATGAAAGAATTCCAATTTGGCGAGAGAGTATGTCACAGTAAGTAACTCATTATTTACTACTACTGCCATGATTAATCGGGGGTATATATTTCTAAAATCAGCTACCCTAGATGTTCAATGAAAATTCTATAAGTAAATCATTTTGAGCTCAAGTATTCCGTCTTAGTTCGTCCCAAATTATACAGATCTTAGAGCCATGTAAATATTTTGTGTAGATCCAAGACGTAGTGGCCCAGTACCGTTTGCCAGCTACCTGGAGGTGGCCAGTGTCGGTACTGTGCCACTATGTCACACATGCCCAATTTTGTGTAAATGGACGACGTAGTGGCCCAGTACTGGCAGTTTTCCAGCTATCCTGAGATGGCCAGTGTCGGTACTGGGACACTACATCACATGCCCAATGTTGTGTAGATGGATGACGTAGTGGCCCAGTACCGGCAGTTTGCCAGCTACCCGGAGGTGGCCAGTGCCAGCCTCACCGTCACCGACAATCCTGGTCACGTTGCCGTCAATGTTGTGCTCACACAGCGAGATCTGGAACGAGCGGAGAACGTCAAGTTTGCAACGACGTACTACGTCCAGCCCTCACTGACTGATGGCTGCTCTCTGCTCCACAAGTCACCACCACAGGAACTATCTAATGAGTATGTGTCACACACCTAATCAGTGTTATGCCTAGAGCGAGCCCAAGGGACCTTATCCTACCTCCAACTGCCCATATCCCTTAACCCTTAGAATGCGGGAAACGTAATTTATCGTCTGCTGTTTTATATTCTCTCAATAAAAACAAGTGCTGACAAAACGTGTGATGAGAAAAATGGAAAATAGGTCACAAACAGCAGACAACAGAATTTCATTCAGCAGTGTAAGTATCTCCCATTGATCCTATACTGGGGAAGGCGCCCAAACTTGGAGTTGTCCCCTTGGGTCCGAGATCTCAGCAAAACTCTGCAAGTTTTCATTTGCAATTTGTTTCACAAGACCCTCTAACGAGTTACAGGCAGCATATAATCAGGTATGTTTATTCTTATATTTACTTATTATACCCCCGCAACGAAGTTGTGGGGGGGTATACTGGAGTCGGCTTGTCCGTCCGTCCGTCCGTCCGTCCGTCTTTCCGTGTTTTCGTTCATCACAAAACTTAATTGTAAATTTCCTTTTAGCTTCTCTTTCCCTTTGCGGAAATCTTTCATATTTTACCCGCCCCTTCTCTGACACTCATACATCATTCTGCAACAAACCTATGACCCCCATTTATGCCAGGGGTCAAGGTCACGGACTTAGAAACTTATAAAAAAACGAAAACTTAACAATTGTAAATTTCCTTTTAACTTCTCTTTCCCTTTGCGGAAATCTTTCATATTTTACCCACCCCTTCTCTGACACTCATACATCATTCTGCAACAAAGCTACAACCCCCATTTATGCCAGGGCTCAAGGTCACAGACTTATAAACTTAGAAAAAAACTAAAACTTAACAAATGTAAATTTCCTTTTAACTTCTCTTTCCCTTTGTGGAATGCAGTGATATTTTACCCGGCCCTTCTCTGACACTCATACATCATTCTGCAACAAACCTACGACCCCCATTTATGCCAGGGGTCAAGGTCACGGACTTAGAATGTCTAGTTTGCTTTTTTCAACTGGAACCACCATCACACTCTCCATATGTGCTGACATAGTCTTTTATCTGAAAATGATAGTATGCGAGCTGGAATTCATTCTAGGTCAGGGCTGACGCGGGGGTGTATTCCGTAAGCCCCCGCTTACTGACAAATCTAGTTTGTATCTGTGACTGCAGAAATGGAGCTTATCGGTTTTGTGACCAGTGTAGATTCAGATCAGTCTGTGCATCCGCACTGTTCGCCATTTTATCAATGAAACATCTGTCATGCTTGTAAGAAGCAATATACGGCTACCTGAGCGCTATTTGACCAGGAACTACACAAATGGCATAAGGCCCATTTCTCCAGTCACAGCCACATATATGTAGGGTAGCCTGTATGTACAGCAGACACGCCATATGTTGTAGAGTGTGGAATAAGGGAAGCAGAAATGGCCAGTTTCGTGCGATTGTCAGAAAATATATTGACAAGGCAAAGGAAGAAAAACAATTCATTGAGGTACGCAATAATGACGCTTTTGTTTTTTGATATCTGGGTAAATTATTTACATTACGACATATGTGACATGATATAACATGTGCATAAACCACCTCCTAATAACAATTGCCTGTCTATAGCAGTCACACTTTTGTTTTTACAATTATTCAATTACAGTGTACTACAAATGAACCTCTGAACGAAGACCGCCTGTGAACAAAGGCCAGATTTTCTCTTCCTATAGCTGGCCGTTAATCACAGTTTTGACTTTATTATTTGATTTTCAGATGCATGTGTTAAATTCGGAATACTCTAAAGAGTGTTGTACCCCCTGATTTCAAATTAAATGTGTATTTATTTTTACAACTTTTTTATCGATTTTCTTTATTTAATATTAAATAGGGAACAAATGATAAAATCAAATTTAACCATTCACTTATTTGAGTGTATTATTATCCCCTCGCCGATAGGCAAGAGGGGATATACCGTAATGACCCTATGTTTTCGGACACCCTAAATATTCGGACACCCTTATTTTTCAAGAAAATAATTATTTTTTGTGTCTCTAAAATTTTGACAGGTGAAAAATGTGGACATTTTGTTAACCCTAAGTTTTCTGACAGCAAAATATTACGTTAACACAACTTGCCCGTACATAAAAATAATTTGTGAACAAATATATCACTTTTTTAACTTAGCCATTTTTTCTACATTTTTGTACACAATTCTATATAGGGTCCATAGTTTGTGTACACAACTCCTCTGAAACCGTTCAGTCAATCGATCTGACACTATTCACACATCTTCTGCACATTCCGTAGGGTACAGAGTTTGTGTACACAACTCCTCTTAAACCGTTCAGTCAATCGATCTGAAACTATTCACACGTCTTCTACACATATTGAAGATGTGCACCTTGGTGTTTTTATGCAGAAAAAATATTTTTTAACAAAAATATCACATTTTTAACTTAGCCATTTTTTCTACATTATTGTATCCAATTCCCTATCATTTCTACTTTACACTCTACTTGTCTATCTCTGCCTACATTAGTATACATGTTTAGCACAACGAGATGAAGAAATAATGCTATAGACTTTCAAATGCTCATTAATGTTTCTTGCCTTGGTGACAGCTTCACATTTCTGCATCTTCGCTGTCTGGCCCATCTTCGACAGGCGTATTTTGCGACTTACGACTCTTGTTATACGTTAATTTTGCAACCAATCCAATCATCACAAAATGATCTTCAGACTAGTCCATTTATGAACAGGGGGTGTTTTTCTCTCAAAAATATGAAAATTACTTGTCTCGAGCCGGCTCATCTGGATCTACGCTGTTTGCCAATACCACTATTCAGGTCTATGGTGTTGAAAGCGTTATAGTGGAAATCTTCATCATGAGGTGTGTTTGACATAGAGAATTGTATTCTATATTATGTCGGGTGGTATATAGTAGAGCACACCTCTCAGGCACATTGGGCCCTACTTGTAAAACTTCCAGAATATGTTCTACAAATTTGTATGTGAAGCCACACTGTTTTTAGCCAGGTTTTTTGAAAAAAAATCCAGGCTATTGGATTGGCGAGCGGCGGGCGGGCGGCGTCCACAATCAATGTTAAGTTTTCGTGTTTGAGTCCATTTCTTTGTTACTGTACCACCTAGGACCACCAAACTTTCACAGCTTCATAATCAAGGGGTGCCCACCACATATCACTATCCAACATGTTACTTTTTTTTTAACTTGACCCATTTTTTCCGCGTAGTCGACTTAGCCATTTTCAATGTTAAGTTTTCGCGTTTACAATGTTAAGTTTTCGTGTTTAAGTCCATTTCTTTGGTACTGTACCACCTAGGACCACCAAACTTTCACAGCTTCATAATCAAGGGGTACCCACCACATATCACTATCCAACATGTTACTTTTTTTTTTAACTTCACCCATTTTTTCCGTGCAGTCGACTTAGCCATTTTCAATGTTAAGTTTTCGCGTTTACAATGTTAAGTTTTCGTGTTTAAGTCCATTTCTTTGGTACTGTACCACCTAGGACCACCAAACTTTCACAGCTTCATAACCAAGGGGTGCCTACCACATACAACTATCCAACATGTGACCATTTTTTTACCTTCACCTATTATTTCTACGTAATTGACTTAGCCATTTTCAACGTTAACTTTTTAACGTACGTCTGGTTAGAGTTTTTTGGTTAAAACTTTTTCGTTATACTATATCTCTGCAACTGCTTCGCCCATTACCTTGAAACTTCACATGGGTGTTTATCATCATCCATATTTTCATTCTAACCCCCAACCGTGCGGCCCCTGTGCCCAATGTCAAGGTCAAATTACTTTGAATTTTTTTGTTAAAGTTTTTTAGTGTACTATATCTCTGCAACTGCTTCACCCAATACCTTGATACTTCACATGGGTGTTTATCATCATTGTCGCACCTGCTTGCGGAAAGCGCGATCCTGTGCCCAATGTCAAGGTCAAATTACTTTGAATTTTTTTGTTAAAGTTTTTTCGTGTACTATATCTCTGCAACTGCTTCACCCAATACCTATACTTCACATGGGTGTTTATCATCATTGTCGCACCTGCTTGCGGAAAGCGCGATCCTGTGCCCAATGTCAAATTACTTCTTGATACTTCACATGGGTGTTTATCATCATTGTTGCACCTGCTTGCGGAAAGCGCGATCCTGTGCCCAATGTCAAGGTCAAGTTACTTTGAATTTTTTTGTTAAAGTTTTTTCGTGTACTATATCTCTGCAACTGCTTCACCCAATACCTTGATACTTCACATGGGAGTTTATCATCATTGTTGCACCTGCTTGCGGAAAGCGCGATCCTGTGCCCAATGTCAAGGTCAAATTACTTTGAATTTTTTTGTTAAAGTTTTTTCGTGTACTATATCTCTGCAACTGCTTCACCCAATACCTTGATACTTCACATGGGTGTTTATCATCATTGTCACACCTGCTTGCGGAAAGCGCGATATCGTCGGCATTTTGGCATACGTCCGTCCGTTCGTCCGTGTGTCCGGTTAAAGTTTTTTGGTTAAAGTTTTTCCATCTACTATATCTATTTTTTTAGTGTCCATGCCTCGCCCCAAGGCGTGACATGCAGGCCACGGCCATCTAGTCTACAAAAAGTGGGTATAATTATGTTATCCAAGTGTCTATGCTTAAAACCTGGCCTTCGTGGCTTTGCCTCGTTTTTTGTATTTGCTTAAACTGAGCTGTAGACCAATCATATTTCCTGATTAGAGCATTAGAATGGAGAACTTGCTGAGAAAGTTTTATAAGTACATGCCTATTGGTGTTATTAATTGCCCGGCCATCACTGTTATCTCCACTACAGATTTGGGACGACAAGCGGAAGGTGAAGAACATAGACGTCCAGGCTCTGGAGAAACACGGCAAGATCTACAACAACGATGGTACGTCAATACACAATTGTTACTACAGTCAGAAAGCTCCAGATAAAGGGTATTGTACCCCCTGATTTCAAATGCAATGCATATTTTACTTGGATAAATGTATTATTGATTTTCTTCATTATCAAGTAAGGATCAAAACATAAAACAAATTTAAAAATTTGTCAACTTTATTACAGCATTTTCATTACTATTTGAAAATCAATGCACATTTTTACATTGTTGTGAGTATTTTGTATTCCCACTTTTGATAATCAATGCGTATTCAGCTAAAATAAGTGCGTAAAATACGCCAATACACACCTTATCTGGAGCTCTGCACTCCTACATACTTATAAGTAACCATTTCCCCCCTAAGTAACTGTAATCAATTATTAGTGGTAATCTTCAGACTACATTTGTATTCCATTAATCAAAGATCTTAAATTATTCACGAACTATGTAGATCTTGATGAGATGGCTTGTTATGAGCTGGCTCATCTGGATCTACACCATGAGCACACATGGTGTATGTGGTCGGTAGTATGGACAGGGGGGTCTAGTGATCCAGTGTAGTATGGTTTCATTGTCTAGGATTTGGGGCCCATTTCACTAAACTTCGAACAACTAAAATGTTTGTAAGTACAAATTTAGGATCGTCTGGAAATTTTAATTGATGGATTTACAGTTATTGAACATACACAGCCTATGCTCAATAAATGTAAATCCAATAATTGTTTACAAGAAAACATTGTTAATGTGAAATTTACAGACTATCATAATTTTGGACTAACAAATATTTTACTTGTACAAAGTTTAGTCATATGGCCCCCAGGACACTGTCTTTCATTGCTGAAAGTGTTTATGCCCTCAGTCTCAGTGGAGCAGGGGGGCATATAGTGTTTGGACTGTGCCCATCCGTGTGTGCGTCCATGTTAACATCCAGGAGTTATGGGTTTCTATAGTCTCAGGAACACAAAAGAATACGCTCAAGGAATAGACTTTTTCTGTAAGCTCATAATATCTTGGTATATTACAAGATTTTTCTTTGATCTCAAACAATGGAAATAACTCATAAGTCCCAAATGTTGGTATGCCCGAATGTGTTTCATGTTTCTGTGTGTGTATCCGTGGGTCGGGTTAAGAAGTTTGTCAGGGTTTCTCTAATCTGCCACCGGCGACATTTATGTGCCGACATGCTACATTTGTTGTCTTGTTATTGTAATTTCAGTGCTGATTGTACCGTACATCCCAAATACAGCTGCATTCCTCTCAGTATATGTGGCTGTGATTGGAGAAATGGGGCTTATGGGTGTTGCGACCAGTGTAGATCCAGATCAGCCTGTGCATCCGCAGTCTGATCAGGATCTGCACTGTTCGCCATTCCGTCAATGAACACCCATCATGCTTCTAACAAGTGATATAGATTGTTATCAGGCTACAGGAGTGTGAGATTTGATCAGAAGCTGTACTGGTCACAAATCCCATAAGCCTCATTTCTCGGGTCACAGCCACGTATGACCTTGCTGTTGAACAGATGTAACTCCCAAGTGAATGAATGAATCAATCAATCTCTTAATCAGTCATAAGCTGAATATCTGTGATTGCAATATACAGCTGAATCTCGTTATCTCGATATACGTCCCAGGTCCCAGCAGAATTCCCTATATAGATCATATATTTTACTCCTGATAACTCGATATCGGATATGTCGATATATTGGTTTAGTCGAAGTGGAAATCAAATCCCGATAGTATGTTTCCTTCACATATGTATTCTGATATGTCGATGCGAAAATTAAGCGCCCGGCGCCGCCAAGTCTGAATCAGCGCAATTATCTCAGGTAAGTTTTCACACGTCTATAGAAACCAAAGACACTGCCGCCACTAAAATGCGTTTAAAGTTGCATGATCAGTTAAAGCAGTTCACTTAAAACCATAATTAATCAATTAAACTTAATGTGATATCAAATCTCTTTTAACAGAAAAAATTAATTAAACGGTGTAGAAATAAGTAAATCGTCTGTTAATTACGAAAACAGCTTAGAATAAACTGAAGCCGCGATTTATGAAAACAACGGAAATAAAGTAAATTTCTAAAGCGATTTTGTTCGGATTTTTTTCGATAAATTTGGCGAATTGTTATCTCGAAGTTCGGATATGTCAATATATTTATCAGTCCATTCGACTTCGAGATAACGAGAATGACCTGTATTAAGTTCCTACAACATGCAAACTTTAAACCAAAGTCTGATCAGCTTAACATGAGACGGGTCAGACTCAATTCTCAAATGAAACAACTTGATTTATATGGCCTATTTCTTCAGTGATTTACATTAATCACTATACTTGATTTGTAGAGTCATTTGGCAGCTTTGAATGGTCACACTCGGACGGGCACCTGCTGTACGTGGCAGAGAAGAAATACCCCAAGTCTGTGTCCTTCTTCGCCAATGAGAAGGATCGAAACAAGGACAACACTGTTGTGGTACGTTTGTATACAATGTACCACTTTGCTGCACTCGGCGCCAAAATTGGCGCCAGATTCTTGACAAATTCCATTCCGATACTGCGTAACATATTTTTGTCTTTCTGATCAGGATTTTTCTGATTTCAGGGCTGAATATAGTAAATACATTGTTAGTGCCGTCGAATATAACATATATTCGGTTGAGACTTAGACAGCTTTATTGGGGACAGCTTTAGTCAGCACCTATAAAGTTGTGGGGGCGAAACCGAATATATTTTATATTCGACGGCACTAATCATGTATTTAATTTATACCTCATACTAAACATAATTGTTGAACGTGCGTGACGTCATGTTTTGACATCATTACATCGCCATACGTCACAAATCTAACTACGTCATTCAAAGCAAAAGGCGGCGTCCACGCGAGGTAGATTCGGTATTGTATCTGATTAAATCTCCGATTTATTTACGATGAGCTTCAATATTGGCTGTTTTAGACTGCACAGTGTGTCATAATACGAATTGCAATCATAATGGACATATCCATGTAGTTGGTTACGTCGCATATACTGTAAAAATGGACAAAATTCAGATGAACCGACAGCGATTTCGATTTTAAAATTCACAATTCAGGGTCAAAGGTGAAAAAAATAAAGGCAAAAACGGCACTTTATGTATATTAGGCTACTTCAGGTATATTAGGTTACTTCAGATATAAACAGCATTTATTCAACCCCCTTTATTATGCTACATGGAGCAATGGTTGCGGTATAAATATAGTTTTTGTCGCGCCTGCTTTTGCAGAAGGCGCAACTATAGTCGCCGCTTTTTCCGTCGTCGTCCGCGTCAAAATGTCACTGACGGTGCCCGCGTCTACGTCAAAAACTTTGTACAAGCTTCGTCATCATGCTATAACTTTAATATTACTTTACGGATTGCTTCAATATTTGGACACTTGATACATGTAATCATTAGGAACACACTCATGCTGCCATTAACATGACCGTTACCTTTTTTACCTTCAAATGTTTTCTGAAACACTTTTTTTCTTTCATATTACTTGTTTAATACTACTGGATGGATGGCTTCAGTATTTGGACACTTGATACATGCGAGCATTGGGAACACATTCATGCCGCCATTAACATGACCTTGACCTTTTTTACCTTCACATTTTTGTGGAAACACCTGGCCATTTTTTTACGTCAAAAAGTTTGTACAAGCCTATTCATCATAGTATAACTTTAATATTACTTGACAGATTGCTCCAATATTTGGACACTTATGCATGTGATCATTCATAACACCCTCATGTGTTATTAACATGACCTTGACTTTTTTTTTCTTCGCATGTTTGCAGAAACATTTATCCATTTTTGCGTCAAATAGTTTGTACAAGTTTTTTCATCATGATATAACTGTAATATTACTTGACAGATTACTTCAATATTTGGACACTTGATACATGTGAGCATTTGGAACACACTCGTGTCCCCATTAACATGACCTTGACCTTTGTACCTTGACATTTCTGCGGAAACACTTAGCCATTTTTTTATGCCAAAAAGTTTCTTCATGATCATGTTAAGGTCAAATGCCTCGGCAGGCGTGACACCGCTTCCGTGGCGGAATTCTAGTTTTATTGTAAATTTTGGGATTTCTCCCCAATTTGTACAGTAACATGTAATATATGGGATTGGATTTAGTACTAAACTCATTGACTCTGCCTTACATGACCTTAGGTCTTGATAGGCCATTAAACCCCAACAAACAAACAAACATCTTTGTCTACTAATCAGCGCAAGAAATTTGCACCGGTTACTAGACAAAAAATGCATTTATGCAATAGCTCTCAGTACAGCTGATCGGGTGCTTTTTGTCGACACGAGACCTTTTAAATCCTGATCCTGTAGTGGGACAAAAATCTAATTTTCTAGTGACATAAAATCTGAACTCGCAATCAAGCAGCTTGATTGGCTGAGCCTGAGCTGTTATACAGCTCAGGCTCAGCCAATCAAACTGCTTGATTGCGAGTTCAGATTGTCAATTTAGGTTCAGAAACGTAACAATTGGCCAAGAAGGCTGTGTACATGTATGTTCAACCATATTCTACTATATGATACAAGATGCCATGATGTTGTGTTACAGGGAGACAACTTCGTCGTTCATGAGGAGTGGGGAGAAGGCCTAGTGGGGAAACACCACCCCGTTATCTGTATCCTTGACGTAGATGCGGGCACCGTCAGTGTCATGGAGACTGTCCCCGATCACATCTCCCCGGGCCTGGTAAGTTTACCTATGGTGGGATCTAGGGGCTCCACAGTCTCGGGGAAACACCAACCCGTTATCTGTATCCTTGACGTAGATGCGGGCACCGTCAGTATCATGGAGACTGTCCCCGATCACATCTCCCCGGGCCTGGTAAGAGACTGTCCCCGATCACATCTCCCCAGGCCTGGTAAGTTTACCTATGGTGAGATCTAGGGTCTCCACAGTCTTGGGGAAACACCACGCCGTTATCTGTGTCCTTAACGTAGACGCGGGCACCGTCAGTGTCATGGAGACTGTCCCCGACCACATCTCCCCGGGCCTAGTAAGTTTACCTATGGTGGGATCTAGGGACTCCACAGTCGAGGGGAAACACCACCCCATTATCTGTGTCCTTGACGTAGATGCGGGCACCGTCAGTGTCATGGAGACTGTCCTCAATCACATCTCCCCGGGCCTGGTAAGTTTACCTATGGTGGGATCTAGGATCTCCACAGTCTCGGGGGAAACACCACCCCGTTATCTGTATCCTCGACGTAGATGTGGGCACCGTCAGTGTCATGGAGACTGTCCCCGATCACATCTCCCCGGGCCTGGTAAGTTTACCTATGGTGGGATCTAGGATCTCCACAGTCTCGGGGGAAACACCACCCCGTTATCTGTATCCTTGACGTAGACGCGGGCACCGTCAGTGTCATGGAGACTGTCCCCGATCACATCTCCCCGAGCCTGGTATGTTTACCTATGGTGGGATCTAGGGACTCCACAGTCTTGGGGAAACATCACCCCGTTATCTGTATCATTGACAACATACGTGTGATGGAGACGTGCATTCAACTATGACCATTGTCAAGGTGCATGACCACGTGGTTACAACAACAATGGCTGAAAGGGTTGAAAGCGCCCACTATGAAGTAAGTATTATTCCTTAATAGGCAACTGATTTTGATGAAATATGGCGCAGCAAACGTGTCTTCATGAGCTACATTTGGTGGTCCCGGGAGTTCGGCACGTACTTGTGTCGTTTTTGCGACGAATCGATTTCCGTGTCAGTAGACGTGGAAATCGATTCTTCGCAAAAACGACAGAATTTTGGGCCAAAGTACCAAGACCACCACATGAAGCTTAACAAGACGCGTTTGATGCGCCATATTTCATCAAAATCCGTTACATTATAAGGACAAAATAAGAGAATACGTACTTTGAATCGGAGGGCTTCTGGAAGTTTCAGTAGTTGTTGTTGTAACCACGTGATCATACACCTGGATAGTAAACATGACCGTTTATGTTGTATTGCAGCCAGTGTGGTCCCCGGGAGATGAGGGCATTGTCTTTACTGGGTGGGACCACGAACCATACAGGCTGGGCAAGATCTACTGCCCCATGAGGAAGTGAGTCAATTAGTTTCATTTTACCCTATATGAGACCAGCCATGTAATTTTGTACCTAAGACAATGTGCTATATTTCAGTGAAAACATTTACAGAATTTAATATATTTTCTGTAAATGACATCGAAAATTGACAAAATTTTCATGTGGATTTCGATAAATTTTGCAAATATTTTCCTTTTCTCATATCGATGGTCTTGTATTATAAGGTCATATCTGCACCTGTTTAGGGCCCTGCCGAGAATCAGCGGTGATAATGCATGCTGTAATACCATTAAAAATTAATGAAGGAATCTAGATGGATGAAAGGTTTCAATCGTCTTCTCTAAACCTAGCTGCTAGAAAGCGTCAGTTTCAGTGTAATTTATCGACAGTCTAAACAACGGCCGGCCACGTAGTAAAACTTGACAAGCGCGGTGTGTTTGAAGTCTTAGTCTTGTCACTGTAGACGATTCAGCATCGTGTAAACACAGTTTGCCAACTAATGATGTAGTTTTATGACTTACGCGGAATTGAATTATGCCTACTGGAATACACCACACGGAATACATATCGGGAATTACTTTTTAATGACGTTATGCAATATTTTTCATGGAAAATTTATAATGTCGCCAAAATGACACCAACTGATATGGGCAAGGTAAATATGGATACGACACAGTTGCAATTCAAATGATAGCGGCCAGATTGTGATGAAAGGAAAATTGCGATTGTGGTGCTATTATTTTTTTGCCCACAAAACATGACATGGCCGCTGTTCACATACAAAAATACCGCGTGGGAATGAAAATCGCTGGCCGCTGGTCGCAGTTCGGGGGTGGCCATTATTCCAAGGTCTTATAAAGAACAAAATTGGACGGGGAAATTTTTAACTGGCTGTTATGGACAGGTGGCCGCTATTCCCAGGTGGTCGTTAGCACAGTTCGTCTGTATATGGATAATGTTTTACATGCTTACAAAACAAAAAAAGCTACTTGTCTTGGGAGGTTTAAACTGGACACACTGGTAACCTCGCAGGGTGTCCAGGTTACAGGAGTTGCTCTGTCTAGGGTAATTCATATGCCAATACAACGATATTTGTCAGGAGCTTATAGTCTTTACCCTCTCCGCCTGTCTGTTGGTGATTGCATAACACACAACTATGGCTCAGAATGATCAATTGTTTGATTCACAGTGAAACCTCTCTAAGCCGGACATCCTGGGAGGTCCCCTCCCCTCCCAGGGTGTCTGGTTTAGAGAGGTTTCACTGTACCATATTTCCTAACCATTTAATTTTTCCCTGCGTTAACTTGACTACTGTCTATCCACTGTTCACGACACGTCACACGTTCATCGACCATGCGAAGAACCCTATTGAGTGTGGACTTCATCTTGTCAAGATCACAGGAGTTTATATCCTCTTGCCGATAGGCAACGGGGGATATAGTGTTAGTCCGTACGTATGTGCGTACAGAGCTCCAGATAAGCTGTGTATTTGCTTAAATACCCAATTAAAATTGCCAAAAACCTAATTGAAATCGGAAGTAGCGAGTATCAAAAAGCAATACAAATTTTGTGGTACCTTTATCATGCTGCAGAAAACAATAATCACACCACAAATATAGCATATTTTTCTTATTTTCCATGAAAACACATCTTGGTATTTCATTAGAATTGTCTCCAAGGAGACAATTCTAATGAAATGCCAAGATATGTTTTCATTTCTAAGCAAACTATTCAATGATGTGTAAATAGTAGTGTGATTTTATTTTACCCAATTCAAATTTTGAAATACCCAATTGCTTCAGAAATGATGGAGTGACCATACTCAATTACAATGTACTAATTCCTTATCTGGAGCCCTGGCGTATGTGCGTATGTACGTACATGCGTGCGTTAGTAACACCTTTCTTTTTTCAATAACTCGAGAACCGATTCACCGATTTTGATAATATTTTGCCACATTGTGTGTCTAGGGATGGTGATTTTTTGCATACAACCCACGTGTGACCACCCAAGGTCAAGGAATTATGTTCACCTTGTTTGTAAGGCAAAAATGTTAAAAGCAATTTATTATCAAAGCTGCCAGCGAGGAGATTAGCTTAGTGATAACGATGCCCTTGTTGTCTGTGATAGGTCAGCAGCATTTTGTTTTTATTAGTCTTCATTCTGATATACATGCATTGTTTTTATCACTTTCAGGAGTGCCATATTTTATTTGGACATCCAAAAGGCAACATGTGGTAATTATTACTTATATATCTTGATTCGTGATTTTTTCATAGTTTCTTTAACCAGCTGCAACTTCAATGTAACTTGAAGGGTTGCTGAAATATTTGGACACCGATACATGTGAATATATGACATGCTCAGTACTCATTTATTTAACCATGGCCTTATTTTACCTTCACAAGGTCCCTGTCTCACATAGCCATTATTTACATCAACAAGTTTTCATATTGAGATTCTTTAATATTTATTATATCTGTGCCACACCGGAGAGGAAAGTTAAACATAGTGGTCACAATTCCGGCGTCCTGGGGCCCGTTTCACTAAACTTTGTAATATCAAAATGTTCATAAGTGCAAATTTAGGATCGTCTGTAAATTTCAATTGATGGATTTACATTTATTGAGCATAGGCTGCATATGCAGCCTATGCTCAATAAATGTAAATCCAATACTTGTTAATGTGAAATTTACAGACTCATAATTTTGCACTTAAGAACATTTTAGTCTTACGAAGTTTAGTAAAACGGCCTCCAGTTGTCCTCATTGTAGGCGTCAACAATTTTGGACGTACATCCAAGTATGCATATCTACTGATATGGTCGGATCTTTACCAAACTACATTCATTAATATCTTCCTCACATTTATGACTAACCACCCAGTGTCATTCGGGTGACCTGGACCTTCATGGGTGAGAAACTGGCCGGTTATGACCTTGTGTTTTGGACTGCCACCTGGAGTATTTGTGTACCAACAGACCATGATTCTATAACTGCAAACATGTTTGTAAACACATGTTTTCAAAGGAAAACTGGAAAACAAAAAAAGAACAGAAGTCTTCAAAATGTTTTCTGTAGTTCATTGTTAAGGTTACAAGTTGAGTATGTGGTGGTTGGTAGGGAGCATGCGATGGGTAATTTAACGATCTGGATTCGTCTTTACCGGAATCCCGACCGGAGACCTGGTTTGACCCTCAGATGTGATTTTGGTTTTCGTGTATGTGAGAGTTGAATCCGGTTATACCCCTTATAAGAGTAATCCTACCGGTATTACTTTCAGCGAAGGGGCCAAGTGACATTGGTGTGGTATGGACCTGGCACCAGATCAGGTTATTCTAATTTCAGTGCTGAATATATATTTATCTCGATGTAAATATTCCTTTCTGATTTTGCGATTTTTCCCCCAATTCAGCAGGTTTAATGCAGGATCGAATCCGTTGGCCTTAAATGATCTTAGCTGTTGATAGGCCATTAAATACCAATAAAAAAACAAACACACAAGTTGAATTATTGCTTGTGCCCTTGTTTCCTTACAGAGCCTCTGACAGCTGCAGACAGGTCATCTCGGTGCAGTATATTCTCACCAGACGACACCAGCTTTGTCTTCATAGACAATGAAATAGGCGGACCTCACCTGCAGTGTTCTCGCCTTCTGAAAGTGAGATACAGGGGGCCGTTTCACTAAACTTTGTACGACTAAAATGTTCATAAGTACAAAATTATGATAGTCTGTAAATTTCACATGAACAATGTTTTCTTGTAAACAATTTTTGGATTTACATTTATTGATCATAGGCTGCATATAGAGCCTATGTTCAATAAATGTAAATCCATCAATTGAAATTTTCAGACGATCCTAAAGTTGTGCTTACGAACATTTTAGTCGTACAAAGTTTAGTGAAACGGCCCCAGGTTTCTAGGAATCAATAGACTGTGGTTATCATATTGTGTGAGGTGTTTATTAAAAAAAAAACACAAACACTTGCACAGGTTGGAAGTAAGAATGTGGTAGATCCTGACTATGTTGAGTGGTTGCAGATTATGATCTGTTCGTTTTTGTGGACAACAGTAAAGCTACTTATATGACTAAATTGCGAACTATGTAGGCCCTGATTGGACCTTGCATATGTACAACCTGATCATATGTTGTATGGTCTCCTTTCTCAGCCAAGGCCCATATAGTGTGCTTTTGCACGAAATGAGGATGTTTTGAGCTGTGTTTAGTATCGGCAAATCAAACTATTTGACTTTGGGTACTAATTAGGAGAAAATAGAAAGTTTATATGCACTGTCCCAGGAGTTTGACTGTAGGTAACGCTATAAACCCCATTTCTCCAGGGACAGCCAGATTTATGTATTTTGTGACTTTCAGTATGACTGGGCCAGTAAATCAACACGTGTCGTGGTGGACGTTGTGCAATTAGCTACAGGTAAGGCTTATAATGGGTCTAACTGGAATTTTATTGTATGATGTATTCACCTTGTATGGGCAGATTGGCAAGAGAGCTTGTCCACACAATGACTAGAGTTCTACTTAACGGATTGTAACCAAATTCAGAACACATGTTTATCACATCAAAATATTCTAGTTCTGTATGCAATTCTATATAGGGTACAGAGTTTGTGTACACTACTCCTCTCGAACCATTCGGTCAATCGATCTGAAACTTTACACACATCTTCTACACGTATTGAAGATGTATACCTTGGTGTTTTTATGCCCAAAAAATATTTTTTAACAAACATTGTATTTTTAACTTAGCCATTTTGACTACACTTTTATATGCAATACATACTATATACTTTCTACTTTACACATATCTACCTAAATTAGTAGAAGGGCGTATTTTGTGACTTACAACACTCTTGTTAATTTTCTCATTCTGTATCCTTGTCCACGCAATAACTAAAGTTCTACTTGACACATGTGTACAAAATCAGTATACATTTATTGTCCTCACAATATCTCGAGCCGAAGAATCCTATTGAGTTTCAAAATTTGTTGTACTATTTATTTCCCTTTTATTAGCCATTTTTAGCTCGCCTGCACGAAGTGCAGAAGAGCTTATGGCATACCCCTGGCGTCGTTGGCGTCGTCGGCGTCGTCGGCGTCGTCGGCGGCGTCGTCGGCGTCGTCGGCGTCGTCGGCGTCGTCGGCGTCCACAAACTTAACGTTGGGTAAATGTCTTATAACTTCTGTTTCCTTTCATGGAACACCTTGTTATTTCATACATGCATTCCTCAGATGACCCTCTATCATGCTGTAGCAAATCCATGACCCAGCACCCAACCCTTACCCCAAGGTCAAGGTCACAAACTTAGCACATTCATAAACTTAACGTTGGGTAAATTTCTTATAACATCTGTTTCCTTTCATGGAATGCCTTGATATTTCATACATGCATTCCTCAGATGACCCTCTATCATGCTGTAGCAAATCCATGACCCACCACCCAACCCTTACGCCAAGGTCAAGGTCACAAACTTACATCTGTTTCCTTTCATGGAACCCAGGGAACGCCTTCATATTTCATACATGGATTCATCTGATGATACTCTATCGTGCTATTGCAAATCCATGACCCACCGCCCATCCCTTACCCCAAGGTCAAGGTCACAAACTTAAGTACATTCATAAACTTAACATGGGGTAAATGTCTTATAACATTTGTTTTCTTTCATGGAACGCCTTGATATTTCATACATGCATTCCTCAGATGACCCTCTATCATGCTGTAGCAAATCCACGACTCACCATCCAACCCTTACCCCAAGGTCAAGGTCACAAACCTAGCACATTCATAAACTTAACGTTGGGGTAAATGTTGTGTAACTTCTGTTTATTTACAGGGAATACCTTCATGTTTCATACATGCATTCATCTGATGATACTCTATCGTACTATAGCAAATCCATGACCCACCTCCCACCTCTTTCCCCAAGGTCAATGTCACAAACTTCATAAACGTTGAGGTAAATGTCTTATATAACATCTGTTTCCTTTCATGGAACGCCTTGATATTTCATTCATGCATTCATCTGATGATACTCTATTGTGCTATAGCAAATCCATGACCCAACCCTTACCCCAAGGTCAAGGTCACAAACTTAGCACATTCATAAACTTAACGTTGGGGTAAATGTCTTATAACATCTGTTTCCTTTCTTGAAATGCCTTGATATTTCATGCATACATTCATCTGATTATACACTATCGTGCTATCGCAAATCCATGACCCACCCCTTACCCCAAGGTCAAGGTCACAAACTTAGCACATTCATAAACTTAACTTTGGGGTAAATGTCTTATAACATCTGTTTGCTTTCATGGAACGCCTTGATATTTCATACATGCATTCCTCAGATGACCCTCTATCATGCTGTATCAAATCCATAACCCACCACCCAACCCTTACCCCAAGGTCAAGGTCACAAACTTAGCATGTTCATAAACTTAACGTTGGGGTAAATGTTGTGTAACTTCTGTTTCTTTGCAGGGAACACTTTGATATTTCATACATGCATTAATCTGATGATCTTCTATTGTGCTACAGCAAATCCATGACCCCCCCCCCCCCCCCCTTTCCCCAAGATCAACATCATAAACTTAACGTTGGAGTAAATGTCTTTTTATAACTTCTGTTTCTTTACAGGGAACGCCTTGATATTTCATACATGCATTCATCTGATGATACTCAGTAGTAGTAAGGGAGTCAAAATGATACCACTTACCGTGATATCATTTATAACCCTTTATAATACCCCCACCACCCCCGAAAAATAGAAAAATAAAAAAATTGGTTAACGAGGAAATTGT
Organism: Conchocele bisecta; assembly: GCA_029237695.1. NCBI lineage: Eukaryota > Metazoa > Mollusca > Bivalvia > Lucinida > Thyasiridae > Conchocele > Conchocele bisecta. The sequence goes on along the minus strand of CM055266.1, from coordinate 139,794,383 downwards.
CTCCCGACAGCAAATTTATGAATTTTTTGAGAAAATAATTTTGAAAAGAGGGAGTCAAAATGAGTCCCAATTATATTGGTAATTGACTTTTGAAAAAAGTTGAAATCATTAATGCAAGTACAATAGTTTATATTCCAACACCCCATTTTTCTCCTCCGATATAGCTAATTTATTTCGCAGATCAGCAACTAATTCTACCAGCTCTAGTCTACCACGTTCACCTTTAGCCACCTGACAGCGTAGTTGCTTATGTCTACAAAGAGTTTGGGCACTAACAAATTTACAAGGGCATCTGGGGCATTTAAATTGTGGGGGGACACATGAAAACTTTCTACGTCTCGCTAGATGCCTTCGTAGATAGTCTTTATACATAAACGTCTTACAACAAGTCACACACTCCATTATATATGTATATAACCTATGAAATTTATCTGTTCAATTGGACGTGAAAAAAACATGATGTAAATTTTTCACGTCCAATTGAACAGATAAATTTTATAGGTTATACAAAAGTATATATATAAAATATATACAGAAAATATGATAACGCCAGAAACTAGAGCAGAAATAGAAAGTTTTTGAGAAGAGAAGCCGAATCTCTAGGGATTACTTATAGTAAACGGTTGAGAGTTAGGGGGTTGACAAAGCTGATAAACGCCACAAAGAATAAGGTGTTTATGAAACGGTTTACCCGCGCCTATAAAAGAGGGGCATTTAATGATATATCCAAGCGGAGGAAGTTGGTAACAGAATTAAAAAAGAAAGTATTGCGGAGTTAAGAGCTAGTGTAATAAAACCTTCAAGCACAAATAATTTGTCTCGAATTAGACGCACAGGTGACCAAATACCAAATAAATAATAAGAAAAAATCTATAGTTCGCGCGATAGTGGAAAAAGGTGAAGAAATATTGAGAGATCACGATGAAACATTGGAAAAGGTAGAAAAGTGAAGACGGGTAGTTACATTTTCCTTCAGCTAAAAACATTGGCATTAACGAGTCTGAACGCATGTCCGATAAAACTCGCTCGTATCTAACAACCAATTTTTATTTGAGATATTCATATTCTTACAAGCAAGAACATATGGAGGAAACTAAAAATGGAAAACCTATAACTATAATAATGCACAAAAATCTCGGTGGTAGCGAACCACTATCATCAATGAAAACAGTTAAAAAATGGCTGTCAGATAAGGAGCAAACACGAATAATGTCCGAAAAAATAGACAGACCAAATACAAAGTGGAAGTTTGTAAGATGGGTAGAGGTTTTCGTAAAGCTAATACAGGGCAGTAGGGGAATAGATTTGGGAGGGACTACAATCCAAAGAAGCGGCAGGAGGAGAACTTCCAGAATGGCTGAAGAATAAAAAAGGTATGTATTCTTTAGATAAGTATAATGACGACCTTTGTCTGTTCAGGTGTCTAGCTATGCATATGACAGATAAAAGACCTGACAGATGTACAGAAAAGGCGAAAGAACTTAGTAAGCAATACTTCGGTAGTAGTGGTTTCACCAATTCCTTTTTCAGATCTGAAAAAGGTTGAAGAGTTTTTTAAAATCGGTATAGAAGTATATCAACCCACCGAATGTAATGTATGGTGGTTGAAAAAGGTACCAGCGCACTATAAGGCAATAGGTAATAAACCAATGACAATAGGACTGTTTAATAATCACTCATTTCTGATAAAAAACCTTAAAAACCTATCTAAAATTTACGCCTGCGATAATTACAAGCAGAAATTCACGAAAGTGAGTAATATGAAGAGACACGGACCAAAATGTATGAAAGGTGAGACAAAAGTAGTATGTGATGGTAATTATTTAGAGCGCCCGCGTTCGTCGTTCTAACAGTTATGGGGCGATCGATTGGATGTACTCTGTGGAAAAGCAGGAGGGAATTCACATTCACCACGAACAGTGTGGACACGGGGGTGAAAGATGGGTTTTAGGAGCTCCAGTAGATGGATACTGTACAGAAACTAATACCGTATATCAATATCACGGCTGTTACTGGCACGGGTGTGAGATTCATGCAAAGCATAGAAAAGAAGAACGCGCATCCACTATGAGAAGAGATACATTTATTAGAAGAAGCAAAGAATTCAACCTAGTAGTTATGTGGGAATGCGAATTTCAAAGAACGGGTAAAGACATAAAGATCTACTCTTTATCCATATCAGATAGTATACGATTTTGAGGCATATCTCAACCCAGAATTTGAAACTCTCGGTAATAATCTAGAGTACGAAGCCGAGCACGTTCCGTTAAGCGTTAGTATAGGAGATAATTTCTCAGGAACAGTAACTCATATTTGTGATAAAGATCCCGCAAAACTTATAGAAAAATTCGTAGAAGATTTGAAAGTCAGGGGAAAAGCTATAAGAGAAGAAGTGTGGTCAAGATATGGGTTTAATACAGAACATTTACGTAAAAACCAAATCGCCAAGATCGAACAGTGGATAGAGCAAGTACCGGTTATAGGTTTTAACAGCAGTAAGTACGATATAAACTTAATAAAGAAATACCTAGTAGGCGAACTGGCATCAACAACAAAGAAAGTAATGGTCGGAAAACGGGCAAACGCAACAATATTTCTATTTACTCCAGAGTTTAGATTTCTTGATGTAATACTTTATCTAGGACCTGGTGTAAGTTACGATAGTTGGTATAAAAGCCTACGAATGCAAAGGACAGAAATCTTTCTTTCCTTATGAGTGGTTCGATTCTCCAGACAAACTGGATTACCCAGGACTACCGGATATAGAGAATTGTATTCCAAACTATCTGGGAAAATGTTAATAGATGAAACAGAATTAAGTAAATGTCGTAGAATTTTCGAAGAAAACAATATGAAAACTTTCAGAGATTGGTTGAAATATTATAACGATTTAGATGTAGCACCGTTCCTAGAAGCGGTGGAAAAAATGTGTGAATTTTATAAACACAGAGGTGTGGATATTTTCAAAGATGCGGGTAACACTACCTGGAGTAGCTATACAATATTTATTGAGAGGAACCATTAAAGAACAAAAATCTTCAAAGACGATTATACCGGAGGATGCTCTATATGCACCAAAAGAAGAAACATACGAAATGATGAAGGACGCTCTAGTTGGCGGTCCATCAATAGTATTTACACGATATGCAGAAGCTGGTGTTTCAAATATTAGAGTGGGTTCCAAACCTTGCAAGGCTGTTTTGGGGTACGATGCAAACGCGTTATATTTATCTACGTTAAATAAAGAGATGCCGTGTGGGAGAGAACTATACACCATATAGATACCCCACATAACCCTAAATTTATTAAAAAGTTTTGTAAAAGAGTTTTATCTGGAGACTGGTTTGGGTTTGCGGAGGTGGATATAGAAGTTCCACACAACTTAAAATATAAGTTTTCTGAAATGTCCCCAATATTTATAAACAGAGAAGTTGAGGTTGATGAAGTTCCCACACACATGTTAAAATATTTAAAAGATACTGGCCGAACAAGAGGAGATGGAAAAAAATTGGTGGGATCTATGACCGCCACTAAAGTATTGCTGTACGCGCCACTGTTGAAATGGTATTTAAAACACGGCCTAGAAATAACTGGAGTTCATCGTGTTATAGATTATATTAGCAGAAAACCATTCGAATGGTTCACAAAAGAAGTTACAGTCGCAAGACGAACAGGTGATGTAGAACCAAATAAGAAACCAGTAGCCGACATAATGAAATTATTAGGAAACTCGTGTTGTGGAAAAAGAGAGGCAAGGAGGAAAGACATTTAAATACGACATATACACAAAACGAAACCTGTGTTGACAAAGCATTAAGATCTGCATTCTTTGACGATTTGGAAGAGATAGGAGATGCGTACGAAATATCTTCAAGAAAACCCAGGTGTGCGGTAAAGAGACCATTCCATTGTGGAATATAGCGGTTTATCAACTAGCTAAATTGAGAATGTTGGAATTTTACTACGAATTTCTAGACAAATACGTAAAAAGAGAAGACTTTGAATTAATACAGATGGATACTGATTGTATGTATATAGGAGTTAGTGGAAAAACGATAGAGGAATTGATTAGACCTAACTTACTAGACGAGTTTGAAAAAGAAAAAAAGAAATGGTTGGCTTGGGATAAATGGAGCGAAAGAGAGCCCGGACTTTTCAAAATGGAATTTAGCGGGGATAGGGTGATAGCGTTATCTAGTAAGTGTTATTTCGTAGAAAAATTTAATTCCACTAAAGATAATTTGGAACAAATTAAAATTAATAAAAACTCTGCGAAAGGAATGTCCAAGAGAACTAACAATTTAATTTGGGATAGATATAAACGAGTACTAAGTGAAACTACAGAAGATGGAAAACACATAGATGTAGCACAAAATAGAGGATTTAAAATGAAAGATGGCGTTATGAAAATGTACTGTCAACAAAAATTAGGACTCTCGGCATACTACGATAAAAGACGCGTGTTACCAGACGGAATACATACAGAATCTCTCTAATGATTTAATTAATAATTTTTAAAAAATAAGAAAATTAGCAATCTAAAGACTCTGACGATCCGGGGGTAGCTGGGTGTCAGAAGGCACCATAAGAAGTTCTTCGCGAACAAACCCTCGAGATGGCCCATCATCCAAATAGTAGAGCACGGGCTCATCAGGTTTGGTAATAGATCGATCTAGATGATATACATTGAGAGACCACACGGGATCAGTCGCGCGGTGGCTGCCACCTTCAAGCTCTCCCGGTTGATAGAGGTACCGGACGTCAATATCTGATGGAAGCCGTTGCTCCTCTAAACCAACGGGTCGCCCGCGCGAGACGGCAGAGGGCTTGCTCGTCACCCTTTTAAACTTGATAGCATCTACAGGCTTCTTACCTATCAATCTTGTCACCTCTCCTTTCAGTGCGGAGACCACGGCGGGCAGTCTGGCCACCACTCGGTCGATCGTGAATGAGGGTCTACAAGTTCTTTGGCGTATTGGTGTCCG
>CM055266.1:139663951-139788898 GCA_029237695.1 Conchocele bisecta | reverse complement strand
AATCTACGTAAACTATGTAAGCATTATTTTATTTTATTACGAAAAAAACATTTCCACATGTTAAAACCCTATAAACATCTTCACAGAGTGAAGATGTCTATGGGGATTTAACATGGGGATTTTTTCTTATTTCAGAAATAGTGGAACGATTTTCAAAATGTAACTTTTGTTTTCTTAGTTAGATCATTTCCAAGCTTTCTACCTAGATTTCAGAATCAATTTCCAAATTTTTCGTTTTTCGACTCCTCTTCCAGGTTCTCTACCTCTTTATTTCCCATGTTAAATTCCCATAGAGAACTAAATCAATTTTCGTAATAAAATCAATATTTAACAAAATTTCACGAAATGAAAAGCAGGCTCATTCTTAAATTTTGATAAAATTTAATATTTATCAAAAAATATTGTTTTTGCATTTGTTATATGGCCGTAACATTTGGGCAGGTTTCGTGAAACAGACAGTAATTGCGATATTGCAATAGACACTGACATGTGTCACTAGAAATAATAATAATAATATTAATAATAAATAAAATGACTGTGTCTCAGATGATGTCTGAGATATCCAGTATGTGTCTATGTTTGCTTCAGGCTCAGTATATATATCACACCATCTAATGTGTCTACATTCCCAAAACATACGTTATATTCAAGTACATGCTATCAGAAACTGTGATAAGCAGGGGAGATACTTTGTCTTGGCATAATTTGGCATTTTCGCCATACATGTATCAGTAAGGAACAAATGTGAACTTTCTTTATTTTTTGGTTGTGAAATGATCATACTATACAACATTTAGAAATAACTTCCCATTATAGACGCTAGTAGAATCATTAAATAAATTAAGCAAAATAATTTAATAACCATCGATTGAAAAACATGTTTATAATACTGAAAAATAACTAGCATTGCATACTGACAGACTAGAAAATGTGGCTTGTGTCACACGAATGCCCCGGGTCGCAGATTGGAGAAACTGTGGCAATGTTAATTAATCAAAAGTGATAAGTTAAGCACAGTTAAGAAGGTCACATTAGTCAAGATCATAGAATATAATTTATTGACTTAAACGCATACAAGTTTCTCGTCATATAAACAAATAAATGTATATACAAAATAGTAGATAGTATCATACCATAATGTGAATGTGTGACATCTGTGTACAAGTCTTATGTAAACTTCGATAAAAACTTTTAATGTGTGAACAAGTTCAAAGTTGTGAAGGTCAAAAGGTCAAGGTCATATTAAGGGCAGCATGGATGTGTGGCATTTGTCCACAAGTATGCTGTGGTGACATATTTAAATAATCCTTCAAGGGATATAAAGGTTATGCCAGAATTGAGAAACTCCGGCGAACTTCTTAATGTGCAGGACGGACACACGGACGAACCGACACACGGACGTACCAACATTTTGGGTTTATGTGGTATTTCCATTGTTTGTAGAACAAAGAAAAAGCCTATGTGCCAAAAACTATATGCCTCCGGCTCTACCGAGACCGGGGCATAATAACTAGCGTGCAACAACGCTAGTTATTTTTCCGTATTATAATTTTTTTTAACCAATACCCATTTGTATTACAGGTGACATATATATACAATTGGTTTCAGAAATATAATACTAATCTGCAAGTAAACATTTGTATACACATGTATTCTGTTGTGTCACTTTATAGGCAAATCTGAGACCCAGTGTCTTTAAAAAACTATTATTATCATTATTATTATTATTATTAATAGACGCCGTATGCCCTGAAGAGAATCAACCTGAGTAAGTGCGATGACAAAGATCGAAAGCACGTGGAAGACGAAGTGCGCATGTTACAGCTGTGCTCACACGAAAACTTGGTCGCCTACCACGACTCATTCAAAGAGAAAAAAGACATGTGCATCATCATGGAGTTCTGTCGGGGTGGCTCCCTCAGGGACCATATCAGGAGGAAAAGCCAGCTGAATGAGAAACAGTGTATAAAGTTTCTCGTGCAAATATGTCTCGGGCTTGAAGTAATTATCCCTACAACCCAAATTTTCTGTCTGTAACGCATGGCGACTTACAAGAAAGTAAGTCGCCCTGCGTTAAAGACAGTAAACTCCGGTTAGTATTCATATGTGTCTACAATGAATTACAATATCTAGTTATCTTGTAACAGAGTGTGTAATAAACCATATACTTATGCACACACGGTACGTCCTTGTATAAACAAACTTGTTGACATGATATTTGTATTAGTATATCGTTTAACTGTACCGATATAACAGTAAGTTACAACAACACGACAAAATATAGATTATAAAATAATGTTTGTACATAAATAAATAATAATAATGAATCGTACACATTTGGCTCCATCTAATGTAGTAATTTAGTCAACATATATATAATTATATATTACTGTTAATTCCAGTCTGTGTTTGGTTACCATAAAGATCAAACCAAGATTACCATGGTTGTAAAACATGAACTGCATTTGGAAACATGTTTGTTAGACGATAGCCTCGATCTACCGGACGAGATAAAATAATTTAAATTCCACAAACGTTTGCAAAACTGCAAGGCAGCGTTGATTAACTTTATGAACATACGACAGGGCTCCAGATAAGGAATTAGTAATTGAGTATTGTCATTCCATCATTTCTGAAGCAATTGGGTATTTCAAAATTGTAATTGTGTAAAAAAAATCACACTACTGTTTACACGTCAGCAGGCCGCAATTATTAAATAGTTTGCTTCTAAATGAAAACTTGTCTTGGCATTTCATTAGAAGTGACTCCTTGGAGACAATTCTAATGAAACAGCAAAATGTGTTTTCATGGAAAATAAGAAAAATATGCTATTATTGTTTTATGTAACATGATATACATACCACACATTTGTCATTGCTTTTTGATACTCACTCCTTGGAGACAATTCTAATGAAATACCAAGATGAGTTTTCATGGAAAATAAGAAACATATGCTATATTTGTGGTATGTTTATTGTTTTCTGCAGCATGATAAAGGTACCATAGTTTTTTTTATTGCTTTTTGATACTCGCTACTTCTGATTTAAATTGGGTTTTTGGCAATTTTCATTGGGTATTTAAGCAAATTCGCACCTTATCTGGATTTTTGTAAATTTTGTAAATGGACCTGTTACGTATTTCAGTTGTTTCCTTGTATCTGACATTTGCAGTACCTACACGATCGAAATATAGCCCATCGGGATGTCAAGACGACCAACATATTTCTCACCAAGGACAAACTCGTTAAAATTGGCGATTTCGGCTTGGCCAGGTAAACAATTGAATGCTGATGCATGTATATATATATGTTCCAGCATTTCACAACTACATGTGGTAAATGATTATAACGGGTCATATTTTGAATACGTTATAGAAAACTTGTCTTGATAGTAGGTTAGTGCCGTAAATGGGAAAAAAAACATCTGGCAAGGCTTAAGAAACGGGATGGGCGAGGCTCTGCCGAGCACATCCCGTTTCCGTGCCGCGCCAGATATATTTCCCATTCACGGCACTAACCTACTATTCTATTTATCCCGTCAACACCTACAAATGTCTTTAAAATGCAACAAAATAACCCCAGTCACCGCACATATTCATACGCAGTGATTAGGTCGTATTGACGTGAGTACATTACACTTAGCCAATACGACTGCACCATTCAAAACGTATCGGAACTATTTGTTTTGGGAGTATAGGCACCTTTACTAAATTTCAACATCTTTGTAAAACATATCGGAAGCGATATCATTGTAATAAACATTACAAAGCTTCGAACAAAATATTAAACTATTCATGTTCACATGTCGGCAGAGAGATGGCCAGCCTGTCGATCACACGGATTGTCGGCACGCCGTGCTACATGAGCCCGGAGATGATCGCCGGACAGCTATATGACAATAAGGTACAACATGTGATGATGGCCGATGCATGCATGCATACACGATTTATAACGGTACATTATATTTATTTATGACTACACAACTGATGTGTACGTTGTCTGGCACTGAATTTTGGGACTCGTACAAGACAATGTCAATATATCCAAGATAATCGCCAAACACGACTTGTTATAAAATGACACCTCATACTTAATAGGGTGCATAACTATGTTGTATAAACCCAGCTCTACAACAGCATGCAACATAGTTGGCTACGCTGTTGCATATTTGATACCTGTATATATGCACTGCTACTATGCTGCTAAATACCACTTTCACATACAGGTAACGTAAAAAATGACCCCTATCTTTACATTGACAAAAGTGACATGTCATGCAATATCATTGTATTCTATAAAATTTTAATATCATAAAATTGTTCAGCAATTGAACCCCAACATGGACTTGATTGGCTGCAAATTATATCTAAATCAAACAAGTAATGAACAAATGGCAGCCAACAATGTATCTAAAAAGTGTTCGTCTCCTGACATCTCCAACGAGGAAATGTTTAGGACTGTCAAAGTATGTTTAGTGCATTATATAATGTTACGCATTTTTATCTTCATCTATGCGGAAAATGGTAAATCTTTCGTATATGCCAGGTCATTCATGAATTAATGCATGCATATAAACAGCATATAACAAAGTATAACGATGGAACACAAATGTTACACTTCTGACATGCCATGGGTACTTTACTTCGAAACATCACCTATTTTTATTATATGAGTGCATCCAAGAAAGGTAATATTTGTAACATACTATAGCTAAATGAAACATGTTTTATGAAAGTCAACATTACTGTGTATAGTACTACTTTGTTTAGTTTGGTAAAGCTTTGAAAGTTGACATGTCAATATTGTCACACAATGCTAGGAGTGTTTTTTAGCAACATATTGGCCGCCATTTCTTTGTTTATTCACAGAGTTTGAGATAACTTTTCAGTTTGCATGCAATGAAGCTGCTATTGGGACACACCGCAAAGTATAGTTTAACTACATTTACATATTATATTAAACGACGTAGGTGATGTTGAAGGAAACTTTCTTCCATGGGTCATTGTTTTAAGATTCCCATATACGCTGTCTCAGTGAACAGTCACATCTATGTTTATGTATAATATAGTATAGTTAGAATACCAAGTCGTTCTTCATTTTACTACACTACATATACATTACATAACAATACACGACTGGCAGTAACAATGCACACTGCAAGTGATGTTTTATTGCACTTTTACATTCATGTCATGTCTGTGTCAATATGTTTACAGTACACGACACATACGCCTCCCAGCACCGATTTAAGCGGAACTCAAACCAGCCTTAAAGACAACATTTTAAATTTGCACTTTAGTAGTATATAGGGAGTCAAAATGATACCACCTAACGGTGGTATCATTTCTCCACCCTATATACTACTCCACCACCCCCCGAAAAATCAAAAATTGGTTAACGAGGAAATTGTCTCCCACCAACCACGAAAAATCCAAAATTGGTGTCATAAATACATCATGTTGTTTTCACGTCCAATTGAACAGATAAAACGATAGTCTTAAAAAGGATTTATTTTTGTCTCGTTGTCATAAATACATCATGTTTTTTTCGACAGTAAATTTATGAATTTCTTCTAATAAGTTTCCGATTTAAATGCGTCCTCACGCAATAGTTTATATTCCAACTCCATATTTTCCTCCTCCGATATAGCTAATTGATTCCGTAGATCAGCAACTAATTCTACCAGCTCTAGTCTACCACGTTCACCTGTAGCCACCTGACAGCGTAGTTGCTTATGTCTACAAAGAGTTTGGGCACTAACGAATTTACAAGGGCATCTGGGCATTGAAATTGCGGGGGACACAAGGAATTTTTCTACGTCTCGCTAGATGCCTTCGTAGATATTCTTTACGCGTAAACGTCTTACAACAAGTCTCACACTCCATTATATATGTATATGTTTATGTTTATATTCAATTAGAAGTGAAAAAAAACATAATGTTTTCAAGACCAATTGAACAGATAAATTTCATAGGTTATACAAAAGTATATTACAGAAAATATGATAACGTCAGAAACTAGAGCAGAAATAGAAAGTTTGAGAAGAGAAGCCGAATCTCTAGGGATTACTTATAGTAAACGGTTGAGAGTTAGGGGGTTGACAAATCTTATAAACTCCACAAAGAATGAGGCGTTTATGAAGCGGTTTACCCGCGCCCACAAACGAGGAGCCTTTAAAGATATATCCAAAGCGGAGGAAGTATGTAACAGAATTCAAAAAGAAAGTATTGCGGGGTTAAGGGCTAGTGTAATCAAACCTTCAAGCACAAATAATTTGTCCCAAATTAGACGCCAAAATAATAATAAGAAAAAATCTATCGTTAGCGCGATAGTGGAAAAAGGTGAAGAAATATTGGGGGCTCACGATGAAACATTGGAAAAAGGTAGAAAATGGAAGACGGGTAGTTACATTATCCTTTCGTAAAAACATTAACATTAACGAGTCTGAACGCATGTCTGATAAACTCGCTCCGTATCTAACAACCAATTTTTATTTGAGATATTGATATTCTTACAAGCTAGAACATATGGAGGAAATTAAAAATGGAAAACCTAAAACTATAATATTTCACAAAAATCTCGGTGGTAGCGAACCACTATCATCAATGAAAACCGTTAAAAAATGGCTGTCAGATAAGGAGCAAACACGAATAATGTCCGATAAAATAGACAGACCAAATACAAAGTGGAAGTTTGTAAGATGGGTAGAGGTTTTTGTAAAGCTAATACAGGGTAGTAGGGGAATAGATTTGGGACTACAATCCAAAGAAGCAGCAGGAGGAGAACTTCCAGAATGGTTGAGGAATAGAAAAGGTATGTATTCTTTAGATAAGTATAATGACGACCTTTGTCTGTTCAGGTGTCTAGCTATGCATATGACAGATAAAAGACCCGACAGAAGTACAGAAAAGGCGAAAGAACTTAGTAAGCAATATTTCGGTAGTAATGTGGTTTCACCAATTTCTTTTTTCAGATCTGAAAAAGGTTGAAGAGTTTTTTAAAATCGGTATAGAAGTATATCAACCCACTGAATGTAATGTATGGTGGTTGAAAAAGGTACCAGCGCACTATAAGGTAATAGGTAATAAACCAATGACAATAGGACTGTTTAATAATCACGCATTTCTGATAAAAAACCTTAAAAACCTATCTAAAATTTACGCCTGCGATAATTGCAAGCAGAAATTCACGAAAGCGAGTAATATGAAGAGACACGGACCAACATGTATGAGAGGTGAGACAAAAGTAATATGTGATGGTAATTATTTAGAGCGCCCGCGTTCGTCGTTCGAGAAAGCGTTTTTACCCAAAAGGTTCTAACAGTTATGGGGCGATCGATTGGATGTATTCTGTGGAAAAGCGGGAGGGAATTCACATTCACCACGAACAGTGCGGACACGGAGGTGAAAGATGGATTTTAGGAGCTCCGGTAGATGGATACTGTCCAGAAACCAATACCGTATATCAATATCACGGCTGTTACTGGCACGGGTGTGAGATTCATGCAAAGCATAGAAAAGAAGAACGCGCATCCACTATGAGAAGAGATAAAGTTATTAGAAAAAGCAAAGAATTCAACCTAGTAGTTATGTGGGAATGCGAATTTCAAAGAACGGGTAAAGATATAAAGATCGGTTGTGACACTACTCTTTATCCATATCAGATAGTATACGATTTTGAGGCGTATCTCCAGCCAGAAGTTGAAACTACCGGTAATAGTTTAGAGTACGAAGCTGAGCACGTTCCGGCAAGCGTTAGTATAGGAGATAATTTCTCAGGAACAGTAACTCATATTTGTGATAAAGATCCCGCAAAACTTATAGAAAAATTCGTAGAAGATTTGAAAGTCAGGGGAAAAGCTATAAGAGAAGAAGTGTGGTCAAGATATAGGTTTAATACAGAACATTTACGTAAAAACCAAATCGCCAAGATCGAACAGTGGATAGAGCAAGTACCGGTTATAGGTTTTAACAGCAGTAAGTACGATATAAACTTAATAAAGAAATATTTAGTAGGTGAACTGGCATCAACAACAAAGAAAGTAATGGTCGGAAAACGTGCAAACGCAACAATATTTCTATTTACTCCAGAGTTTAGATTTCTTGATGTAATACTTTATCTAGGACCCGTGTAAGTTACGATAGTTGGATAAAAGCCTACGAATGCAAAGGACAGAAATCTTTCTTTCCTTATGAGTGGTTCGATTCTCCAGACAAACTGGATTACCCAGGACTACCGGATATAGAGAATTGGTATTCCAAACTATCTGGGAAAATGTTAATAGACGAAACAGAATTAAGTAAATGTCGTAGAATTTTCGAAGAAAATAATATGAAAAACTTTCAGAGATTGGTTGAAATATTATAACGATTTAGATGTAGCACCGTTCCTAGAAGCGGTGGAAAAAATGTGTGAATTTTATAAACACAGAGGTGTGGATATTTTCAAAGATGCGGTAACACTACCTGGAGTAGCTATACAATATTTATTGAGAGGAACCATTAAAGAATAAAAATCATCTTCAAGCCGCTTATACCGGAGGATGCTCTATATGCACCAAAAGAAGAAACATACGAAATGATGAAGGACGCTCTAGTTGGCGGTCCATCAATAGTATTTACACGATATGCAGAAGCTGGTGTTTCAAATATTAGATCTAATTCCTCAAATGAAATTAACAAGGCTGTTTTGGGGTACGATGCAAACGCGTTATATTTATCTACGTTAAATAAAGAGATGCCGTGTGGGAGAGAAACTATACACCATATAGATACCCCACATAACCCTAAATTTATTAAAAAGTTTTGTAAAAGAGTTTTATCTGGAGACTGGTTTGGGTTTGCGGAGGTGGATATAGAAGTTCCACACAACTTAAAACATAAGTTTTCTGAAATGTCCCCAATATTTATAAACAGAGAAGTAGAGGTTGATGAAGTTCCCACACACATGTTAAAATATTTGGAAGATACTGGAAGAACTAGAGGAAATGGAAGAAAATTGGTGGGATCTATGACCGCCACTAAAGTATTGCTGTACGCGCCACTGTTGAAATGGTATTTAAAACACGGCCTAGAAATAACTGGAGTTTCATCGTGTTATAGATTATATTAGTGGAAAACCATTCGAATGGTTCGCAAAAGAAGTTACAGCCGCAAGACGAACAGGCGATGTAGAACCAAATAAGAAACCAGTAGCCGACATAATGAAATTATTAGGAAACTCTGTTGTGGAAAAATGATAGAGGCAACGGAGAGACATTTAAATACGACATATACACAAAACGAAACCTGTGTTGACAAAGCATTAAGATCTGCATTCTTTGACGATTTGGAAGAGATAGGAGATGCGTACGAAATATCTTCAAGAAAACCCAGGTGTGCGGTAAAGAGACCATTCCATTGTGGAATAGCGGTTTATCAACTAGCTAAATTGAGAATGTTGGAATTTTACTACGAATTTCTAGATAAATACGTAAAAAGAGAAGACTTTGAATTAATACAGATGGATACAGATAGTATATATATAGGAGTTAGTGGAAAAACGATAGAGGAATTGATTAGACCTAACTTACTAGACGAGTTTGAAAAAGAAAAAAATAAATGGTTGGCTTGGGATAAATGGAGCGAGAGCCCGGACTTTTCAAAATGGAATTTAGCGGGGATAGGGCGATAGCGTTATCTAGTAAGTGTTATTTCGTAGAAAAAATTAATTTCACTAAAGATAATTTGGAACAAATTAAAATTAATAAAAACTCTGCGAAAGGAATGTCCAAGAGAACTAACAATTTAAATTGGGATAGATATAAACGAGTACTAAGTGAAACTACAGAAGATGGAAAACACATTATAGATGTAGCACAAAATAGAGGATTTAAAATGAAAGACGGCGTTATGAAAACGTACTGTCAACAAAAATTAGGACTCTCGGCATACTACGATAAAAGACGTGTGTTACCAGACGGAATACATACAGAACCTCTATTGATTTAAGTAATCGGGGGTAGCTGGGTGTCAGAAGGCACTATAAGAAGTTCTTCGCGAACAAACCCGCGACATGGACCATCAGTTAAATAATAGAGCACGGGCTCATCGGGTTTGGTAATAGATCGATCTAGATGATATACATTGAGAGACCACACTGGATCAGTTGCGCGGCGGCTGCCACCTTCGAGCTCTCCCGGTTGATAGAGGTACCGGACGTCAATATCTGATGGAAGTGCAATCGCCGATTGCTGCTCCTCTAAACCAACGGGTCGCCCGCGCGAGACGGCAGAGGGCTCGCTCGTCACCCTTTTAAACTTGATAGCATCTACAGGCTTCTTACCTATCAATCTGGTCACCTCTCCGTTCAGTGCGGAGACCACGGCGGGCAGTCTGGCCACCCACTCGGTCGATCGCGAATGAGGGTTTACAAGTTCTTTAGCGTATTGGTGTCCGAACAGTCTCTCAGCCAGGGTTCGATTGAAGCGTTCCACGATCCCCTGGTCCCGGTGGATGTTACGACGCGGCCTCGTCTGATAGAAACTTTATGCTTAGACAATAGATGAGAGACCGCGCCCATGAACTCGCGGCCGGGATCGACCTGGAGAAGATTCGGCCATTTGAGAGGACTCCTCTTATATATTCGGGAAAAGAGCCTCGGCCACTTCCTTAGACTCTTTAGTGGCCAACGGCTCAGCCCCCTTATAACGACTCGCTACGTCAACGATTGTCAGTGCGTACTTGTACGTCTTGCGACCGACGCGATCGTGAGGTAGAAACAGGAGGTCCGCTTGGTGAACTTGGTTCGGCACCGGCACGTCGAATTTCGGCCGCGGAATATTGTGAGGCGCGGGTAAATAGATCTGCCAGATGGCCTGCTTCTTGAGCCATTCCTTGACAGCGTGTTCTGAAACCTTGGTCGCCGCCGCGAGGTTCTTGATGGCCGCGAGTCCCTTCCAGTAGCCGCGTGGGCTATAGTATGTATTCGACAGCTTGCGCGTTAGTTTGGTATCAAGTTTGTGCGTGTTCATCGTATGCGAAGTATTCTAATATATCGGACAATCTCCAACATGCCCTCGCCAGTTCGTCCGGTAACTGCGTCGTTAATAATAAACCTTTGTTGGAAGTTTCGCTGCAGCCCCAATCGCGTTTGGGTTGGAACAGGAGAGGGGAATCTAATTCATTCAATCTCGATTGGGAGTCCAATCCCCCAGGATTGGTGGAGGAATCTAACATCCGCTTTGCGAAAAGGGTGGCCGCTTTTTCGTCCTCGCGCCACGTCTCGAGAGAATCTCGGGCCAGACGAATCATGCTCTTTGCACCAGGTAAACGATGTTTTTGGGCAGTGTAGCCTACATCGATCATAGCGTCATAAAGTTCGTCAACTAACATCGTTCTATATATATATTTTTATAAAAAAAAAATGTTTTAATTAATTAATTTAAAATCTCGATTGAATATAGTAGCCGGCGAGACCCACCACACACATTCCCACGATGATGAACGCGATCTCGCGGTCTTTTGGGGCTCTGACGGACATAGAAATCTGAAAGTTGGGGCTCGGGATCCATTGGATCGAGACTTTTGTGCGGATATGCCAGCGCATACTCGCGGTTGGCTTCTTCAACGTTCTGAAAAGTTTGTGCGGCGTGATTTTCGCGGCGAAGCTCTTCGTTAACCCAGTCCAGATGGGCGGTTCGTTTTTTCGACCACGCTTCCTTTGCGCTATTGAGTTGTTCTACAGCTAAATCGTGACGCTTACGCTCCTCATCCACGTTCGAGCTTTTCATTTTAGAGAATATAAAGTTGCTACCGCTGAACGCCAATGCGTTTACAAGCGCACCACCTACTATTACTGCGATTGAAGCCATTTATTTCCATATATTAACTGGTAGAATTCCAGCTTTAACTAGATAATCTCGGGTCCAAACTGCGGCCGCTACATCTAAGGTCGCGAGCCCTACGTCTCTCACAGTAAAGTCCAATTTGGGAGCGGTTCCTCCTAGGGCCATCTTTGATAGTCGAGCATACCCGATACTGAAAACCCGATATCACCACGGCGTGATAAAGCGCATTCACTAACATTTTACCATCTTGTTCAGGCATTGTTATAATTATTGCATATAAAAGGGGTCGCGATCAATGTTTAAATGGGGCGCATCCAAATTCAACATTGTTGATGATTGGTGTTTCGTAACTTTCTTCTGAACACTGGCTGGTTGTTTTTTGGGGTATTTCCAAACGCACAGGGCACCAACAACTGCCAGACCACCACCAACAACCCAACTCCAATTCACGAATTTGGGTTCAATCGGATTCGCTCAACCTCGATTGGGTGACAAATTCAAAGAATTTGAGTGTGCTTCCAATTCGTGAATTGGGGGTGTTGTTGTACTCAACTCTGTATTCAGATGTTTTGCTGTCTCCGTCCCCGATTGCAACCCCAATCTCGATTGGAGTTTAGCCTCTCGAAGCTCGGCGAGTATTTTATCTTGTTTAACTTTTCGGGTGGCAGCCGCCGCCCGCCCAGCTGCCTGTCTTTTGGGATTTTTTATATGCGGTATGTCATCCAGTGGCGGAGTAACACTCTGGTTCGATTGTGTTGGAGCAATCTGGTTCAACTCCGTCACTCTCGTGGGTGTGTCTTGTCATCATAATATTAATATTAGAGCTTATAGTTCGTGGGCATATATGTCCAAATTGACAGTGTTTACCCGTGGTCAACGCGGTTGTCAGCGGAGCTAAGTACATTCCAAACTTGTGATAAATTGAGCAGCAGGCTGTTCTAGAGTGTGTCCTATAAAAGGGTCAGTCTCTAGATCGTGAATCAACCCTTCGGTGTTTGGTATAGGGAGAAGTATACTAACGGTGGTAGCGTACAAATGAATAGCCGCCGATCCAAGAGTTTTTAGTCATCTCTGCTCCCAATTTGGATTCGTATCGCGCATCTACATTTTTATCGATCTCCGCATCTGACATCTTATCCACCTGAAAAACTGAGAGACGCCTACCGACATAATGCTCCGATTGTCCCCAGCAACCAGCGCAGCTAGCCGCTCTCGTCGCGCCGCATTTTCATTTTCATTAGGAGTCGTTGCACTCAACCCAATACCAACCCCCGATTCCGATTGCTCTGTCGGATCATTATTGTTGGCAGTCGGAGTTGAGGTTTCTTCTATTAGCTGATCGAGAAGTTCGTCGCAGTTCATTTTTCTTAAAATTAATTTAAACTATTCTAACAAGTCTCATCACTTTAACTATTTATTTATTACAAAAATAATAAATGCGCACCACCCGATACTTATGATCACCATTATGCTCGCAACAAAGCTCGCAGCGGAGCACCAAATTGTTAACATTGTTAACCATTTGTTAAGCATTTGTTCAGCATTTGTTCAGCAATTGCTAAGCATTTGTTCAGTATTTGTTCAGCATTGTTCAGTATTTGTTCAGCATTGTTCAGCAATTGCTAAGCATTGCAATAGCTTATTACTTTGCAATTTTCCTAATTTTTTCAAAATTATTAATTAATTGATAACTTTATAAGCAGTTGGTTGATCAGTCTTTAGCAGAAGCTTGGCGTGCTTAGTTTCGGAAAGCATCTGTCGAACCTCCAGGCGCTCCTCGCGCGTTGGGATAACGTAATTCTCTCGAAGACAGTCATCGAATGAGTCTCGGTCCTTGCAGTGAAAGAGGGCGACCCATTTCGTTTGCTCGCGCAGATCCTTGAGGACGGCGTTGTATTTTTGAGTGGATATCCATACGCTTTGTCTAGCATGGCGGCCAGAAAATGCGAGCTCGGAGAGCATGTCCTTCTTTTTGGTCATCGCCGCCTTGGCCGAGCAATCGTCAATCACGTATAGGGTGGGCTCGCCCTGAAATATTTGGTATAAACCACGCAACCAATCGTGAAGCCTATCACCCGGGTCAATAACGTATACCTCAGGGTCGGTCCATATCCACGGGCGCCGCTGATAAGTATCGTTGTGCCGCACAGTGGGACACAGGATCACAATATGACGAAAGGCATCGCGGTAGGATCCCTCAAGTAAGTCGAGGATGAAAACCGTTTTTCCACATCCTGTCTGCCCACATATTATGGCAATCGTGAATTGGTATTGATTGCTAGATTTCTTCATTTTTTCTTTAGAATTAGTAGATCGCTGATACGTATCGACCATCTTCGATGTTGAGTTGTGCGTCTGTAATTATATATAAGTACACGTTCAATGGCCCGGCTCCGTCCGCCTCTTTGGTTATCTGGATCGTCACACCCTCACTAGCGTTCTCAACTTGGCGTCCGCTACCGTGTATTTGGTCATCGTCGCTGGCTCGCATGTCTAGCCATAACGCGTATTTGGTATTCAGGAACTCCGCGAGGGAGACGGCCGAGAGATGTAGGTCTTTGGCAACTGCTGCAACCTCCGGAGAGCGCTTAGAGCCGGCAGCAAACTGCTTTCTTACTTCGTCCCACTGCTGGTGCGCGCGAAGACCCGCGCTGTAGAGTTGATTGGGGACTCCCTCGATCGTCACCTCTACCTTCGTGATTTTGGGGTTATAGAATCTGTCGGTTTTTCTAGCACCGAACGCGAACCGAGCATCCTCGAACAACATCAGTATACCTTTCATCGAGCGGGCGGGTACGTTGACGTTAATATTCCACAATGTGTCGCTTTTGTTTTTCGGCATCTTGCGATGGCGAAGAACTCGGTCGTAAAGTATGGCAACGCGCCCGGCGTACTGGGTTCGGATCAATCGCGCTAGTTCGGGCATCGTGACCATGTCGTACTCCAGCGAAACATTATCGATCGTATACGTCGATAACATGTCGCTGGCTATGATAACTCGGCCGTAGTCGTTGAACGTTAGTTCGTATTCGAGGCGGTCAGCCAAAGCGCTCTGATAGTAGGGCATGTGACTCTCCAGCAACTCAAAGTCGAGCGGGATGTAGAAGCGGTTGCCGTAAGCGCCCGCGACCGCATTGTCACTAGCGTTGTTATCTACCTTGTTAGCAGCTCCGATTCTAAGTTTGGTTACGTTCTTATTTTTGCTGGTGTCAATACCTTGATAGACAGCGTTTTCAAGCTCGTGTGACGTCTTCCACAGGTCCTGATAGCAATGGTAGACGTCGCTGTCGTCGATCGACATCACCTCATTACCAGAAATCTTTATCATGGTCTTCTTGACGATGGCGCGACCCAGGTTCTGAACGACGGTTCGGTCCGCGTCCGTCGACGTTAGCGAAATAGTGAAAGCTAGGCGAACAGTACCCGGAAACAATGACGTCGTTAGCTCCGAGGTTGGGGAAGCGGACTAAGAGCTGCTGGTTCTGGTCGATCGTCGATGGGTTGTTCGTAATAACGACACTCTGTCTCACGCCTTTTGCCCCGAGGGGCTCACGCAGTCTGCGGTATGGATTGAGTTTGCGACCGTATTGACTCGAAGACATAATTAATTTTTTCAAAATTATTGAAACTATTAAACCCGTATGGTTTTGTCTTTAATACATAATTAATTTTAAGAAAATTATAAATATGGCTGATTACGATGTTAAAGAAATGGATGAAATCGGCAAAGACGATTACCTCGATGGTGATGATAATTTCGAGGATTCCCTCGAGACTCCAGTTCCAATCCAATCACAATTGGGTGGCGCTACTACTAGTCAAAGTCGGGAATTAATCGAGGGAGCTGTAAACGACTACTACAACAGTTTGGCAGAAAAAGGTCTGGTCCCTCTGTCGGTCGCGACTACTCCAAGTTCAAATTTGATATGAACGGTAGATTGCGACTAAAAGCAGCATCAAATATTCCAATAGTCAACACGAGGACCGGTAAACCCCTAGCGATTGGCACCATTGCCGGAAACCCGGGCGGTGGCCGATTTATAAGGGACGAACTAGGATTCACGGATTGGAAGAGGGGTAAAACAATTATACCGGCCCGCGCTGTAGAGGCCCTAAAGTCTACCGACGAAACTATAGCGAAGACGGCCACCGCGATAGAAACGGTTGCGAGGTCCCTCAAATAGCCACCGACGTTATTAACACGATGGAGACCACGTTCAGCGTCCAATCACAATTGGGGAAAATACTCAACGATGACCCACCGTTACCTCTTCGCGAACTCCGTGGACTCGATAAGGCTCTACAAACGGTCCGGGGCGAACTGGTCCTTAACCTCTCCAAACTCACGGCGCTGGATGAACATATCGCGCTAGAAGAAAGAAAACTGAAGGAAGCCGGTAACGATAGAGAATCTACCGAGCGGATCGCCGAACGACTGCGGTCTTTGCGGGACGAAAGAGAAGCTCGCTTGGAGGCCACCTCGGCTAACCGTGAGGCTCTCCACACACAAATAAGTCGGATCCGCGAATCAATCTCGAGGGTCCTGCACGAGGAGACGACACTCGGTGAGCGTCTTCGCACTCTGTTCAGAGAGCAGGGCGTCACGATAGCAAGCATCCTCGTTGCTATCGGCATGACTATATCGACCATTGTTCTATGCTTTCACTGGTGGTGCGGCGCCACCACCCGCTCCAGCACCAGCACCAGCACCCGCTCCATCCGGTGGAGCCAAGGAGTGGATAAAAAAACAACTAAAAGCCCTCGCCAGTCTTCTAGCTAAATTAGCTGGAAAGGCGTCTGCCGCATACCTGGACTGATCGGAAGTATCGTTTTCTTACTTGCTATCTATATTATCAAAAACAAACGGCCGGATGGCTAGCCAAAAATACCTGGGCTTTAATCGTGGCAATCGCCGGTCTCCTATTATTCTCTGTCAGAGAGTTCCTACAACCAAAGCATAAATAATCCGATCGCCACGAGGGTGATGACGAGCCCTAATTTCTCCTCCTCGTGTGTTGTGCTTCCAATTTCAACATTGTTGATGATTGGTGTTTCTCCAATCGCGATTGGTCTGTTGATGGATCTCGATGGTTCATCCAATTTACTAATTGGGGGTGCTGGGTTCGATTTACGAATTGGGGGAGGTGTATCCATTTTGTGTTTTATGAAATCGGTTCCACTGTTGAACCCGATCATGTTGGGGGTGCGCTTGATGATATCCGTGTTCACGTTACCGTTGTGGCCTATTTTTGATTGGCGGTGGCGATTACGATCTGATTATTGTAACCGTCAACCGGGTCGTCTCGTAGTATCATATTGCTCGGCGCCATATAAAGACCTATTCCAAATACATAGTCTACTGGGGTGCTGGCATTCTGCAAAACGTCTTGATAATTCTGGATCGCCTTCTCCAGGTCCACCCTAGCCGAGATGGCGTCCTCTACAAGTGCCAAGAATTGTTTTTGTGCATCAAACGCTGTTCCCATGCCCAGTATAGAACTGCGAGTTTGCTTCTGTGCGCCGAGGATGGCCCAGACGTACGTGCGAATGGAGTCGTTGACGCGAGTAACCCCGGCCTGTGTGAACCCTATACCCTTATCTAACATAAATGTACCCCACGCGTCCTGAACCTCAGCAGCCTGCTGTATGTAATCGACGTGAGCCCGTTTCGGAGGTAACATTTTACAAGAAAACACGCCACAGTGCCGACCTCCAGACACTTCTGGCCCGAAAGTCATCGTCGCGGGGTCAAAATTCCCGGCGTTCCGACTGACGATGTGGTCACCGGAGTGATCGTGTCTAAAATCAGTCTGTGTCCAATTCCCGGACTGGCCGTGAATGAGAACGTCCCCGAGGCCGGTGCTGGTAGGAAATGCTTTCTGTCTCCAGTCCGCATCTTTTAAAACGTTAAATACGGTCGTATGTATTGGAAATGGGATCCCAGGCGTCGTCTTGAGGTAGTGAAATACCTAGTTCTTTGAGAATCCTCCTAATAGTATAATACAAGTGAAAGTTGTAGACACTTTGGAGCATGACATTCTTGGATGTCAGATGGTCTTTATATGAAACTCCACACCCGGCTGTTGCGCACCATACAGCGAAATTTATTTGGTTCTGCCAAAACTGCATCGGTGTTGCTTTCCACCCGTTTACCACCTCCATTATATTAATCTTGGGCAGCCTATATTGTTCAAAGATATTAGGAAATTGGTGGCAAAGCCACTGTCCGGTCTAACCGTTACGGTTGGGTGTACAAGGGGGTTAACAACGTCTTTTTGCGTGTATTTACCTCCGACCGCGTACTTTACATTAGAGTTAAAGCTAAATGCTTGGTATCCATTGAAAGATATTATTATGTTTGCTACTATAACTAATGTTCAAAAAGGGAGTTGTGAACTTCAAAAATTAATAGACAACTGCTGTGGAAAACGCCGTGTAGGTCTTAGATCAATCACCTTCACGGTTGGATGGCAGAATGTGGGGAAGAGCGAAGGGTTTTACTATGTGAAGGATGGACAACAATTAGGTGTAAAGCTGCCTCACGGACTGTGGGGAATAAGACAGCTCAAAGATTTTGTCAACTCAGAGCTTGACGGTATAATGAACCTCACAGTATCGAATGCTACCGGGCTCACAACAATGATCATCAGCAGTGATGTAGTGGTCTCCCCGGGGTTGGGTATTCAACTCGGTTTTAGAGAGACATACTCCTCAAACAAAGGAGTGTTCACCCCGGGTGAGTACGTCGGTGATAACCCGGTGGACTTCACCTTCACGAAAACTCTTTTGGTGCACCTGGATCGGGTGAACACATCGTACAACACGATAGACGGATCCCCCAGCACATTACTGAAAACTGTGCCCGCCAGCGATTGTTTCTATGGCGAGACTGTAACCTTAGACTTCCCACACCCAGAGATGAAAGTTTTGGAATCGGGACACATCCACGAGTTGAAGATTTATATTCTTGATGATAAAGGGCGAGAGTTTGAATAACGATTACCCGATTTCGGTCGTCCTAGAAATTTACAAATTAATTAATTAATTTTAAGAAAATTATTTAGAATTAAACGCATGTTCGTAATATATATTATCAACATTATGAGTATATACGGACCAGGTAGTTCTTCCGATTGGGTGACAAATTCAAATAATTTGGAACCGGCAGAAGGGGGATTCATCCCGACAGAGGGCGACTTTTTAACTACCCAAAAAACAAAGGCCTTGATCAATAGAACTATATCGAGGGCCACGGACGAGATTCACAAGAGTCTACTATCACAACATAGAGAATATGCCCTGGCTGTGAATACACAAAGTCGTGAAGAAACGCATACGGAACTAAACGAACTAGGTAAAAAAAAATAACCAAATTTAGAAAAGAGGCCCGGTTGGGGATTGATAAAGCCCGAGAAGACCGTCAGGCTGACATTACGGAGGTTTATGGGGTGTTGCGCTTAGAAGACTCTCTCAGCAAAGAAGCTACACTTGCTGAATTAGACGAAAAATAATCGATTTTCGAAATGAGGCCACGTCGGGTATTGAGAAAGCACGAGAAGACCACCAGGCGGACCTTACGAAGGCTTATGAGGTGTTGCGCTCAGAGGACTCTCTCATCAGAGAAGCGGCACTTACTGAACTAGATAAAAAAATAACCAAATTTCGAAAAGAGACCCGGTCGGGTATTGATAAAGTCCGAGAAGACCACCAGTCGAACCTTGCAGAGGCCATTGCGGAGGCTTATGATGCGTTGCGCTTAGAGAACTCTCACAGCAAAGAAGCGACACTTACCGAACTAGACGGAAAAATAGCCGAATTTATGAAAGAGACCAGGTCGGGGGTTGAGGGGGTCCTAGAAGACCACAAAGAGGCCATTGCGGAGGCTTATGGGGCGTTACACTCAGAGGACTCTCTCAACAGAGAAGCGGCACTTACTGACCTATACGAAAAAATAACCGAATTTAAAAAAGAGACCCGGTTTGATCTTGATGGAGTCCGAACGGGTATTGAGAAAGCCTTAGAAGACCACCAGGCGGATATTACGGAGGCTTATAGGGTGTTGCTCTTAGAGGACTCTATCAACAGAGAAGCGACACTTACTGAACTAGATGAAAAAATAACCGAATTTCAAAAAGAGGCCCGGTCGGGTATTGATAAAGCCTTAGAAGGCCACCAGGCGGACCTTACGAAGGCTTATGAGGTGTTGCGCTCAGAGGACTCTCTCAACAGAGAAGCGGCACTTACCGAACTAGACGAAAAGATAACCGATAAACTGAAACATGATCGTATAGCCGCGACCAAAGCTCTTGAGGAGGCCTCTTATGAGATTCGTACTGAGGCATATAACGCAAACAGGGCGCTTGCCGGAATAGTGAAAACAATGAAAAACACCAAACGTGTCATAACAGTTTGGGCTGAGAAGCAGGGGGCCCATTGGTTGAGGGGCACTATGAATATTCGTTCGGTGCCAAAGCGAGTAATAAATATGGGGGATACACTATGACAGCTGCAGGTGAAGTTATCCAAATGGCGGTCTGCTCGGTTAATGGTAGTGGTAAACTGTGGGCGCGTTCGCGATAAATATTGTAGTAGATGGGAAAGAACGGGGGATTGGAGTCACTAAAATCTCTGGAGATAGTTCGACGGTGGTTTCGTTCTCCGGTGATGATCGAATTAGACTTTCCCAAGGTAGTGTTATTAACTTTGTTACGAAAATCGGTGACTCAGAGAGTTCTTCCACTATTGTCTCATTGTTAATTGAACTTATTGTGTAAATACTAATATTGAACTAAAATTTAACTATGAACGAATCACCATATCCAACTCTCAATACCACTCCACCAACACTGTATCCAATTGTCAATACCACTCCCCCAACACTATATCCAATTAACGAAAGAAGTTCAGATTTTAGGTTGAATAATATCGTCGCTATGCAGGATATATTTTAGTTAGAGAATGTGCAAATAGAAAAGACACGCTAACAAATATAAGCGCGCGGCAAACATAGCTGAAGCATCTAGTACGGTTCTGGCAAGTGTTTCTGTGTTGTGTGGGCGGGGACTGCTGCAACGCTATCTACAATTGTAATGATTCCACTTGCAGGGGTTTTTGAGTGGAATTACCGTTTTATCTGGAACACTTTGTATGGTAATTAGGGCGGCGGGTGGAAAACTCGAGAAAAAAAGTAGAAAACATGATAGAATATCCGTTCTCGCTAGGTCTAAGAAAAATAGCATCGACGTTATGGTGTCCAAAGCGTTGGCCGATAAGAAAATATCAAATTTAGAGTTTGAATCCGTGGTGGAAGAAATGGGGAGATATGAAGAATTAAAAAATGATATAAGGATCAAGGCGCGCGCCACCATGCCCAAAAATGAGTGTACTGATTGGGATAAATTTAGGGTAAAACTTGGAAATAAAGTCGAAGGAAATGTTACAGCACCATTATAAAATAATTAAAAAAAAAAAAAAAAAAAAAAAAAAAAAAAAAAAAAAAAAAAAAAAAAAAATAATAATAATAAATAAAAAAAAAAAAAAAAAAAAAAAAAAAAAAAATAAAAAAAAAAAAAAAAAAAAAAAAAATAAAAAAAAAAAAAACATAATAATTTAAAAAAAAAAAAAAAAAAAAAATAAAAAAAAAAAAAAAAAAATAATAATAAAAAAAAAAAAAAAAAAAAAAAATTCTTATCCTAATTTTTTCAAAATTATATTGGTGCAGTAAACAAATTTACATACCTATACAACATGTGTTTTTCACTGAGAATTACAAATTCAGTCGAGGATTACACTGTACACACCGTCTGTGTAATTGATACACTCGGCTCTGTTTACCTTGGTTATCAATTTACGTATGGGCATAACCCGTGTAATTTATACACTCGGCTCTGTTTACCTCGGCTATCAATTTACGCATGGGCCATAACCCGTGTAATTGAAACATTGTCGTTACAACATAAATTAAATTACTATGTAATAATAGGGGGTGTTCAGCTTTAAATTATAAAAAAAAAAATATAAAATTAATTATAAAATTAACAAAATAACGAACCATCACATGTTTTCTTTCGCCAATAGGTATTAATAAATAATTATAATATGCACACCATTTGTATGTTGTATAGGAAAACTGATGAGTATATATAGTGTTTGTTGACCTTACAACAATTGGTCTCATCTCGTGTGTGGCTATGTTGTTGATCCGGTATGACGTCCCGTCTCGTCTGTTTAATGGTAGCAGTCTATCCATATGTGTGTATTTGGAGATGTAATTGTGTAGCTCAAAGGTGCCGGCCTAACAGATTTCTGCCTAAGAGCTTTGCAATTTCGGAAACCAAATTCACACATAGGCTCTCCTTACTTCGCTGGTTTCTCTTTAATTAGAGGAATTGGCAATGGGGTTCAAGGCGACCCGTAAAACCAGACTGTGAGCCAACAGATGCGTGGGCTTAAGAAAGGTCCCAACACCCCAGTGGCTGGGTGCCGGCTAGAAATCTGCCCAGTCGCTGGGGGTGTTGTTTGCACGAGTGGAGGCTTTTGTTATTTTTTTTTTACAAATTATTATATCTTTATAAGTGATATCGTAGAAATGTATATTCGTAAACGAATCGTTGGGTTTTAACAATTTTATATAAATACACCTTAATTTCATATCCGATACGCATTATCCGTCTTAATGTTTGTATTTGCCTATTGTATAGTTGACATAATTGCCGGTATAATATTGTAAATGGCAACGTTTTTATCGGAGCGTAATAAATTACGCTGGTATTTCATGTATTCGATATCGCCTAGTGTTCTCATTTTATAGAATTTATATATAGGATTATAACCCCCGTATTCTTCATAAATTTCTTCAACACAGTTATTAAAAACTTTCAATTAACCAATTGTATTGTTATTATCATTTTCTTCTAATAATTTTAACAATTTCTTCGTTAAAAGTTGATATCGTAGAAACGCATATCCGTAAACGAATCTTTGATTTTAAACTGTTTTATAAAATTAGTTTGATAATGTTTCGGTAGTGTTTCTCCGATCCTATTTAGTCGCTTCATTACATAAATTTGATACTTATACCGGCGACATAATTGCCGGTTTAATATTGTAAATGCAACGTTTTTATCGCAGCGTAATAAATTACGCTGATATTTCATGTATTCGATACCACATAGTATTGTCATTTTACCGTGTTTTAATACTGTAGAAACAACAGCGTAAAATGCTTCATCCAAGTCATTACAAACGTCCAATTCGTTGTGTATTTTATATTCATTTTGTTATAATATTTTATTATAACCTATTAAATTTATCTGTTCAATTGGACGTGAAAACAACATGATGTATTTATGACACCAATTTTGGATTTTTCGTGGTTGGTGGGAGACAATTTCCTCGTTAACCAATTTTTGATTTTTCGGGGGTGGTGGAGTAGTATATAGGGTGGAGAAATGATACCACCGTTAGGTGGTATCATTTTGACTCCCTATATACTACTACTTTTTTACAATTTTTGATGCGGCCACCTTTCAAAAACAATATGCTGAAAAGAAAATGCAAAAATAACACAAGGAAAAAAAGTAAAGTCATCGAGAAAATGACGTTATTGAAACGCTGACGTTTGCACAATGCAACACAACAGCCTACAGTAGAAATGCGTGTTCATAGAATTATTGATTGTGCTTGCTGTAAGCTGTATTTGCTGATAAGTTACACTAAATGTATCTGCAAGTGTTAGTATGTATACTATCAAACATTGAACAGAATATAACTATGATATGTACATGTAGTGAACAAACCAAACGCACCACCACTATCGATTTTAAATCTATAATTAGCCGACCTGTGACTTCGTAATTTGCTACCATCGCCAACTATCAAAGATTATGCATATACATGTACCGTCAGAAAGATACATTGCAATTATTTGAGAATTTAGTTCAGAACCTAATTGACATTATTTACGTAACAGTTAATTGTGACGTAATTTATTGATGTATACATTACGTCACTCACCAAAGACCGAACACATATTAAAACGGCATTCCTGGTGTTTGAAATTGAAACAATCTGTGATTGAAACAAATGCACTCAGAAAGCGGGAGGAACGTTTTCCTGTGTAGCCAATATGACTGACGGACGGACTTATGTACATGTACCCCGTACTAGCAGATAGGAGGTATATGGGCAAATCCTGCGCTGACCCCCACTCCCTCGGCTGCCCACTCACCCCACCCCTACCCCACCCCCCTACACCGAGAGGGCAGATTAGGTGTGTCCGCCTAAAAATGAAAGCTATTGTGTGGGCTAACCGTGTCGATCCTGTCTATGAATGTACTGCCTGTACTGATAGTTTTATATAAGTTTCTTAACATTTTTATAAATGTACGCATTTATCAACCGTACTTTGTAGATTCCTTCATGTGTTTGTTATTTTCGTGACTGATGCCCGTGCGACAGCATGCGTATTTATTTAGTAAGTGGAATGTATAGTTGTTAAAATCAAAAGTGGCCAACAGAACATTCAGGGCAAAATGATCCATTATTGTGTATTTTTAAATGTATGTGGGTTTGAATTTTTGATAATGGGCTTACTATTTGAAAAAAAATGTATATACATAAACCTGTCAATGTCGGGAAAATGTGACATACATGATTGTATAATTGTTACAAAATGTTCTGATAAAAATACCGGCAGTAAGCATAATAGTTCTGGTGCGTGTATATGTATATCCTCTCGTCGGGAATAAATAATTTTAAAACGAAATTTGCAATTTAATTGTATTGTGTTTCAGAGTACATTCACCGCCTTTGTAAACAAAGAAATGAGTGGCTAACCAAGCCATGCTAAAAAGCACCGTGGCGTACGTACATGTATTTTTAATTCATACCTGCACACTATATAATCCAGTCAGTGATTTACACACTTGTTTGAAGAGGCTCGTTTGAATTTAGACGCGTTGAATCTGCAAATATTGAATGTGTGTATTCTAGGACGGATTCAAGTGGGGAAAACCCCTGCGCCCCCCCCCCCCCACCCCGCCCACACTCCCCTAAAATTTGGCGAGTAAATATATTTTGCTCTAGATTGCGCCATAACGCAGCAAAATGGGGTGTAGATATCAAAAAAAATATTCCGTAGGGAATTCCGCCGGACCCACCTAGCAGTCTCCCTAGCTCCGCTTGGTCGACGAACAAACGGTGCTAGTTCGAAAATATAGTAAACTATTTCAATTAAGAAGCATCCCCACATCTGAAATCCTGGATCCGCCCCTGGTATTTGCTTTATATTATTTACACGTCTCCGATTCAGTTATCAAACGGCAATCGTACGGCTGATGCAATGTGATATCGCTAAAAATTACGTGACATTAGAAGGTACATGCAAGTGGTTGCAGATACATATACAAATCGGTAGTTACGTCCCTGGCGACCGTTTCACTAAACTTCGTACGACTAAAATGTTGAAAATTAAGTTGATATCTTATATTGCGCATGTTCATTTGCGACAAACAGTGCAGAAAGTATTGCCAATACGAATTAAATCGTGTTCCATAGAACGACATTTGTAAACCAAATCATTTCATAAATATGATCATGCAATATGTAGATCTACGTAACACATAATTAAAGGTACATGCCCACTCAGTAGGCACAAATATTCTTTAAATCAGAGACGTCATTTGAGACATTTTCTTGTAAAATAAACATTCATTCACCATTACCCACGTATTGATTGGCATTATTATACATTTTATATCAGAAGTAAAATTTCCACACTGATACCAGTGATAACCGTGTTTCCTTAAGATGTTAACGGACATTACTATTTATACTCTGAATATATTTTTGATGTGCAATTATCATACTTTATAATCTGTCGAAAATATTATTTTTTCCGGTGATGCATTAGTATAAATAATTAAAAAATGCCATGCCTAATTTGCATATGAAAATAGCCTGATACCAACGCACGTCACTATCAGTAAACTAAATATTACGTGATAGTTACTGCCCTAATTGAGGTGTTCAACTGTTCATGTGTTTGAACAACCTATATGTGCTCATGGAAAACCGAGCCGCGAAGCGGCGATGTGTTTCATGGGCACATGTAGGTTGTGTCAACCACATGGACACATCAATTAGGGAAGTAACCGACTTACACATCGACTTACCGACTACATCTGGTTAGTATTCACTGGAAATTGTGAACGTCAATGTGTCATCAAAGGAATTGTTTCTATAATTATGACAGCCGATCAATAATTATAAACATCCATGTTTGCTTTATTCGCGTCATGCTGCCATCGGGAGTGTTCGTGTCCCACTGGCACAACTATCATAATTATTTGTGTTTGACAATCATTCATGTATACGATATATGCCGCAAAGAGTGAAACTGATTGATAGCCTATACCAATTCAATGAAGTATATATCACAGTGGATCCTCTCTAATCGGAGGTACCCAAGTTGTCCAGCTTACAGTTTCCACTGTGACTAAGCAATATTTGTACATTTTTGTCATTTTCAGTCATGAAAAGACACGGCAATGAAATAAATTAAAGTCAAAATTAAATGAAACTAATGTCGTCACCTGGGTGTCCGGTTTAGAGAGGTTATACTGTATATACATAGCCCAACACGTTTACGCTCAATAGTTCCCTTTCAAAACATTGACGAATTGATAATCACCCAGCCGTACATGTATAGAATATGTTTTTCACTTCAACTAACAAAACGTATACCAAAGTACCCACACATAGATATATATATACTAGTAATGCCAAAAACGTTCTCTATTTTTTTTTGCATTAACCAAGACCCAAACCCCCGCACCCATGTATACCCACAACACCCATACACATTATCATATAAAAACTCGTTGTTACATGTCACATATACTAAGACAAAATTTTTTTTCAATTGTTCAATCATTTTGTACACATAAATTGTAAAATTGTTTATGCACATGTATGTATTATATGTAACAAAGAGAATAAAAAAAAAAATTGAAATACAAAAAGAATATGTTTGTAAGCGAAGGGCCTCGTGGCCTGGTGTAGTGTATACAAATGTACATGTATGTGAAGCATAATTTGTATGCATTAATGTACCTATTATTGGTTAGTCAGTTATACAAATCATTTACGAGGGGTGTTCAACAATTAAATTCCCGTAACATCTCGGATCACGTAAACATGAATGACATGTGTACGATTATTATGGAATAAACACTATAAAGTAACACTAGTGCTTGTTCTGGGCCGAATTGACATTGTGGGGGCGGGGCGAAAACGTTGAGTGAAAAGTAGATTTTTGGAAAACCAAAAATGATAAATAGAGATTTCTGAGATTGCATTCGTACACCGAACCATGGAAAACATTTATCACACTGAAAAGGCGATCAAGCCAAGTTGTTAGAACTATTCTTTATGGCATAAGACCCGTGATCGGGGTTGATAAAAAATAATATAATTATTATACTGAAAAGAAAACTAGCGCTGCGAAAGCTAGTTTTGTGTGCAACTGATGACTAATTTAGTTTATGCTATTGTCTGAATACAGACTATAACGTATTTGTAAGCCAATCGTTATCCACACCACAGTTATGAAACTATACCAATATGTGTATTACATGTATGTATAAATGGTTGCTGAGTGATGTGAACACATACCACTTCACGAGAGAGCATCGATTTATAGCACTTTCCTACGATTTACCGAACACCCCTCGGGTATATTCCGTGTACTAATGTAAACAGAAATATGAAGATTCGCCAGGTATGAATATATGTCAGTTTCATTTTTAACAATGTTCTACATTGATTACACTTTAGTCATGTCTTCCGTGAGTCTTTCTGTTAACATATTTAGTCTATACGTCAGCTACTGACCCAGGTTCTTCCCCGCAACCCGATTGCAAGTGAAATTCGTGTGCTTGTTTATCATCATCCATTTATCCATTCGATAGCCCAACCAAGATGTCCGAATCCGCAAAATGAATGCCAACGATTGAAATGTTACTGCATCTATTCCTTGTCTGAGTAGAGGGGCAGGTGGAGTGGGAACTTGTGTGGACAGTCCCTGGAGACGGAAAACGTAAAAATCGGCCGTTTTTAATTCATACCTCTCGGAATTTAAGACGTGTTTAATTGGAATGTGTTGTTTGTCTAATTCGTGTTTCCTGGTTATTGTTTTCAAATTCCCAGTGGATTAACAAAACCCTTTAGTAAAACTATATGTATATTTGGCTGCACCAATATGATTCTCGCTACTCGCGTGGGTTGTTGGTTGATAACAGAATAGAATAGAATTTATTCAACGACTTAAACTAAATAGTTTCTCGTCTACATACAAAAGAATATTTACATATAAATACATGTGTATGTTCACATAGTAACAAAAGTGACTTATACTGATACTGAATTCGCTCACGACATCCACACTGGTAAAACACACTGCATGCACACGTTTAACAAAACCGCATCCATGTAGACAAATACCGTGTAAATTCGTATGCGAAAACATTAACTGTATAATGAGGGTGGAATTTACACCTGCAGTAGTCTGTTCCGAATCTTGCATGCGTGAAATATGAACATGGCCACATTGTATACATATTTCTTATTTACTGACTGTAGTAAGTTCACAAACTTAAAAACACTCGTATGTCGTCGATTAATATGCTGGAATATATTTGTCACGGAGGGCATTGTACGCTGGACAAACGCACACGAAATGGAACTCGTCTTCAATATCTCGCAAGTCACACTGTGTGCAGTACCGTTCCGACCTCTCGAGTCTGTTGCGACCATAACGACCGTTTCTACTCGCAGCTGATGAGCTGATAATCGTAGCCGTGTAATTCCATGTCGAATGTGTTTCCGTTGAATTGTGTTTAAATAGTCCTCGTAGCCGAACGATGTTTTAAAATGTGTGTATAGTTGTAGTTTGGAATTTCCATGTACATCGGTGTTCCACTTCTGTATAAAATTGTCCACCAGTCTGCTTCTAAATTCAGCACAAAACGCGCCTTTACCGTTAACGATATGTGGATTGGCCCATACGTCACCAAAAACCATGCTCACACAATAGTGATTTCACGCCCGACGCCCAGTTTTTCTTGCCAGTTACACAGTCTTGGTACGCAAGTGAATACGCCGCACTAATGATACAATTATTGGAGTTTATTATCTTGAACCAATAGTTGACAATGCGTGTAAAACGATTAATGTATAACGGGTACCTGCCCAATTCACCGTAAACACCCGCGTTGCTTGTAGACACTTTGACACCCAAAATTATTTTACAAAACTTCAAATGTATCCGTTCAATCTCCTTTGATTTCGTATGGCCCCACACCTCACACGCATAATTTGCAGTCGAAGAAACGAACGCATCGAATAACTCACACAGTGTTTTTGGGAGTAAAATCTAGCTTTTTTACATGTTGAAACAATACGTTCATCGCTTTTAGAGCTTTACCGGAGAGTGTCTGTTGATTTAACGCGAAAGATCCATTGTAGTGTAGCACGGTACCCAAATAGTTGAAGTCATTTACAATTTCCAGCTGCCTGCCATCATAAAGCCATTGCTCATTTTGTCTAATGTTTCCACGTTTGCGAAAAACCATTATTTTTGTTTTGTCTGTGTTCACTGTAAGTCCCCACTTCCGACAATACTCGTGTAGAGAATCCAAACTATGCTGGAGGTCCTCAATTGTCTCACCCAGGATAGCCATATCATACGCGAAGAGCAGCAGCATTAATGTAATGTCTTTTACTGTTAATACACAGCTGTCTTTATGTTGCAAATATAGCTCCAGGTCTTCTAGGAAAAGGGCGAAAAGTACCGGGGACGAACACTCGCCCTGTCGCAGGCCAACAGAACATTCAAGAAGTCTGAATATGAGTCACAATGTTTAACACACGATTTAACCCGCTTATACATATCCCGAAATATCCGCAGGACTTTTCCACCAAGACCGTATGTATGTAATTTATACCAAAGACCGTTTGTATACACTGAATCAAACACTTTTCTCATGTCCACGAAAGCACAATAAAGCCGTTTATTTGCATTGATAAAATGTTCGACTAAACTATGTAGCGAGAATATAGCGTCCACGGTCGAATAGCCTTTCCGGAATCCGAATTGCGCGTCAGAAAGTTTGTCGTTTTTCTCAAACCATGAGTACTGTTGTGAATAGTTATGCCAAACAACTTATCAACGTAATCCCCCTGTAGTTATTAACGTCCGTTTCACTACCACGTTTACAAAGAGGAACAATGAAACCACGTGACCACTCGTCTGGAAAATAGCCAGTGTCCAGTATTATATTGAATAACTCCGTTAAGTGTGACAACAATATGTCTCCCGCGTTGATGAAATACTCATTTAACGTGCAGTCTCCGGCATACGCCTTCGCTAGTTTTAACGTTTTTATCCCCCTTGCAACGTCCGCCTCTGTAATAGGTACATCCAGCTCCTCGAATATAGCACTTTTGTCGAAGTCATGCTCACTGGTGAATGCCTCAGAATTCTCGTCCCTGACTGTGTATATATTATGTTCCATGTTTTTAAAATAATCAAAAAAATCAGCACTACTAACTGGACTGCCCTGATTGTTTTTGGGTTTACGGAAGAGCTTCCAGAAATCCTTTGGCTGTTTACATTTAAGCTTTTCTATATTACGAATTCGTTTGTGGTCATGTGCATATTTCCTGCGTCGCACAAGTGTTTTATATGCCAACCTTTTATCACATAGGCTCACTCTGTTAACATAGCACCTGTGCGTGTTAAATTTACGGAGTGCACTCATGTATTCATGTTAACTAGCACGACAGTCATCATCAAACCACTGACAATCATACACACGAGAGTTTGTAAAGCAACCACTACGAACAACACGCTTATGTTTAAACAATGGATCAGCAACATCTCGAATCACCTGTACAAAATGCGATACCGCCTGGCTGACGCTTTCCCTCCCGTTCATGCATGTCGACATTGTGTATAGCTGTGTTCAGCTCTGGTAACTTAGAAATAAGCCCCCTTCAAAATTCTCCCTTGAGCGTATCGTCCCATCTATAATAGACATGTCCCCTTCCCTCGCTACTTTCCCCAGGTTCAGGCTGCCTACGCGCATGTATGGTAAAGCTCAGCGGTACGTGATCACTAAACTCCGTAAACGGATGTATTGTAAACTGGATTATGCGATCAAAATCATTTTGATTTAACAATAAATAATCAATCAAACTCGAACCGTTCCTGCTAAAGTAAGTGTACGATCCTATAGCTTTATCAGCACATAGTCTGCCATTGGCTATTCTCATGGATGTTGCTTTACACAAATCTAATAGTTTGTTTCCTTGGGTATTATGTACATTGTCCATTGATGCCCAGGCCAGCGGCACATCTGGGGTATAGCTATCATTGTCTGTACTAGAGTTTATTGCGTCATTGGATATATAGTCCAGCCTGTGACCGACACGGCCATTTAAATCGCCAGCTATTAGTACAGGCCCTATTGTTTGAAAATAACCGATATCGTCCTGCAATATTTGAAATAAGTCTACATCCACAGTTGCATTCGCAGGCGAATCGTCGCCCCAAATATATGCACCACAAATATACACGTCCTGGTCAAGCACAAAATAATTCTTATCTAGCCTAAGCCAAATAATGGTGTCATGGTGTGATCTAGCTATTGTCACGCCTCGTTTGATACAGTCTTTTACGTACAACACTATGCCACCACTAGTTCTCTTAGCATGCTTGTGTTTAAACTTTCTATAAAAATTGTAGCATGTAAAGCCAGTTAAATCAACACTAGAATCTTTATCTGTCCATGCTTCCAGCAAATATATTATGTCATTGTCTGTTAACATATTTGTAAACTCATTATCATTACGTTTGTAATCGGCTAATCCGTTACAGTTCCACACTAATATATTAACGTCAAAACCACCCTCGGTGTCTCCCTACGCTGATGTCACCGGGTTGGGACCAGCCGACGATCGCCATCTGTAGTCGTGTGCGCGGTTCTGTCTCGCCTGTCGAGGGGCCCGCAGTGGCGGCGCTAACTGAGTCGTTCATCGGGCTCGCCCTATCGCGAAAGGGGTGGGGGGGAGGGGGTGGGGGTGGGGTGGGTGGAGGCAGGGGTGGTGGGGTAGTAATGTTATCGCAAAGTTTCTTATACGTCTGGTCACCATCAAGAGGCGATCTCGCCTTCTGCTTGCCCGGGGCAAACGTTGAACCGCTATTTGTACTGTCCAATACGTCGTAGCGATTATACACTGGCGTCCGTAGATTATAATCAGCAGTCGTCGGCTGTGGTACAGCTTGGCGCGTCGGGAATTCCCATCTAGAGTTGGGCACATTGTTTACAGGATTATCGGAGTTCCTATAGCGAGAGTTACCCTGCATCCTATATGGATTTGGTTGTGCATTGTTTTCAAATGTTGAAGTGTTCCTGTCGCCGAAATTGGCTCTACTATGCTGGTCGCGCACGTATCCGGGTGGTTGAGATTGCCCTAGCTCGGCGTCTGATGGTATATACTGTTTACCATTAAGATACAACTTATCTCTATACATATACGATCTATGCATTTGATTCTGTTTCAAGCGTTTCATAATAGGGTACAGCAATTTGCGCTTAGACTCAATTTCCACAGGGAAAATTTCTCTAATACTATACTGTGGTTTATGTTTTAGTTTATCAGGAGCTGCTTTTCTCACCATTTCACGATCGGACCGTTTACGGAAATGTCCGACTATACCTCGGGGGTACCGATGTCTTGGGTTGAACCTACCGCGGCGGTAAACGCGGTCAAACTCTACATCCGTTTGCACGTCCATCTGCGAGGCTAGAAAGTCTGATAGCGTATCGTGCACGTCCTCTGTTTCCGCCCCTGGTAGCATCGTTGGCTCGTCGATACCGGCGAACAATAGCGAGTCCGACATGGATTTGCACTGTAGATCTAGGACTGCTTCGCTTATGCCCTCGTTTTCACGTCTCATCGAGTTAAGTCCCTTGTCTGACACTTCTCTCCTGCTCAACAAGTCATCGCAAATATCACTCATACAAGTTAAACTCTGGTCAAAACAGCTCACTTTCTGCTTGATCTGCGACATCTCACTGTCCATTACCGTTATACGCGACTCGACGTGCGAAATGCTCTGTTTGATGGAGCTAATATGGCTGACCTGCTGTTGAATTTGGCCAATATGATTTTCAATTGATCCCAAACGATTGTTCTGGCTAACCTCGATATTGTTCAACCTGCTTGTAACATTGCACAATAAGTCAGTTATATGCTGTAGACTACCATATGGCGGGGCGGGTGTACACACGGGCTGTCGCACTGTTGACTGTTCGTTGGTATGCGGACGGTTTGTAGCCCCCACTTTGCGGGATATGTTGGTTATGGTTGTAGGCTGTATACTGAGGCACAGACGACATTGTTACATTGGTTTGATTTGCCATATTGTCAGGTGGTTGTTGTACACAATGTCCATACAGAACATCACCGGCCTGTCCGATAAGCGTCGATAACGGGGGAACTTGCGCCATTTTTGCTGGTTCTAAAGTGGGTGAGGGATGGATAAGCAATGTTGACGTACTATTTTCTTGATTCGACCGTTTATTCCTCCTAGATTTCACCATACCACTAAAAGAATTTGCATTTTTTTTTATTGCCGCCATTTCCCGCGCATGTATGTACATTACATGTATGAGTGACGAGTACATATTCTCACCACCATTTGTAGTTATTCGGTCGATATATTGATCAAATTCTGCTAGTCGGTGACAATAATAACTTTAATTGCTTGAATTGCGACCAACGTATCCCCTGATCAAATTGCGCAAATGTGTAGACTGATGTGGGCTACGGTCGCCGTCGTAAGGTCCCTTTTCTCAGCAGGTATTCACCGTGTCACCAAATGACCATAGCTGCACAGCGTGTGTGGTTTACCGTGAATCACGAACTATTTCCTGCCCAGGTTTGCATATAGATGCAAACTTTTCTATTGTCTACAGGGGTATTCAAATCATTTACCAACCTCTGACCATCAATAGAGTCGATGTGTAATAAATGATTATACCTGCATAGCGGCTACTCGTAATCTTTTGAACTGATGGAATAGCGACACAAATATGCACTTATTTAATTCCTATAAATACCATGTTGTGCCTACTGAGTGGGCATGTACCTTTAAGTAATGAATGCATGAATGCAGATTTACCTGAGTGTGTCTATATATTTCGAAACTCAATATTGTAAGTCATTGCACGGACGCGGCGAAATCCTTTGATCTCAGCAGTGTGGTAACCTGGAGAGAATCACGGTCTGGACCTGTCTTGCCCACTTTCCCCGTCTGATAATTCACGCAGACGCACTGTCTAGCGTGTGCTATATGCTTGAGATTAACGCATATTCTACATGTCAGGATAACCTATACATTGATGCTATTTCCATTTCCAAATCCATCATCTTGCCATCATTAAAGAATCTAGATTGACTAGGTGTGATATAAATTGTTCCTATAATACTATATTCCACGTTAGTATATGATTTATATATTTTCACCCATAAAACATATTCAGATTCCGTATTTATTGTGTCAATATGCATTGCCAACTTGTTGTTTACAAATATATCAATGCCACCGGACTTACGGAAACATTTCTGTTTTCTGGGCTTGGAAATGAAGGTGAAATTAGGTATGGAAATAACGTCGAATGTGTCGAGCTTCGTTTCAGATACACATAATAAAGCATACTGTTCCAACATATCTAGAACATCTGGGTACTGACAACGCGTTTTTAGGCCACATACATGTAAAGTTACAACCTTAAACAAGAACAATTATAACATGAATGATCATGTTATAAAAGAACGCTTTGAGTGTATGTTATTATTATTGAGGCCAACTACATGTTTGCAAGTAGCATGTAAAGTTATAGATATCAGGGTATGGGATCAGTGGTTTCCGAACCTGCTTTTCCGACGTGACGTATTCTGTGACGTCATTTTTACAGTAAATTTTCTTGAAACTTTTCCAAGCAAACGGACGGATTTCGATGATATGTATCACACCATAGAAGTGACATACCGGTTCGATGATATGTATCACACCATACATTCGCGTTCTTTAGATTTATATTCACATCCATGGAAACCGATTCTCGTCAAAACCAGAAAATTGTTAGATTAAAGCAAGCTATACCATAATGCAAGAACTGGCATCATTAAAACGAAGCTAATCCCCTCGCACTGGCATCATTAAACGAAGCTAATCCCCTCGCTGGCAGCCTTGATAATAAAAAGTACTCCGTGACCTTGGGCGGTCGAACGTGGGTCATATGAGTCTACTCATATGCTAAACCATGCTCCATCCATAGACACACATTATGGTCAAATAATATCAAAATCGTGGAAGCAGTTCACAAGTTATTGAAAAATGAAAGGTGTTACTAGCGTACGTACATACATACGCAGTACATGGACTAACGATATACCAGCTCTTGCCTATCGCGAGGGGATACTAATTGGCAACCTGTTAAGCATTTACTGCGTTATGTTTCATTGAACTCTGTCTTACCATTAGATATTACATTCAACATCCTGCACCACCTTTAATTGACATGGCGCAATTTTCCCAATTTTAGTACTTTCCCACTAACAAAAAAAACCGACATCTAGTCGCACGCTGACTGAGCCGCGATCTATAAACTTACCCAGGGAGTTTACATTGCAAACATAGTGTAACGCGTCCACTGGCGGTTTGTTTCGGTGAGTCCGCACAGTACAACAGTCCGACTTGGCAACGCCACCTAGCGACTTATCACCGGCACTGCAGTGCATGATATCAAAATCCTAAAACCTATCAACTTCTAAAACTGCGTTTTGAAGAAAGTCATGAAATATGCAATCTTAAATTCGATAAAATTGACGCAGTACAATTTGAACGACGTTATAAGCCAAAGATATGAGTGCCAGAAATAATCCACATTCAGACACATGAAAATGTTTGCCATTTCTCCTCATTTCATTGTCGAAACTCCAGACGGTTTTACAGAATGTGAAAGCCATGGAAAATGTAAACTGGATATCAAATACTCCTACAAGCACCAATATGAACTTGTGAGTCAAATTCACGACAGGTCATACATTACATCGAAATCATTGCCTTGAAAAAGTCTGAGAAATATTACACACACACAAGTACACATTCAAACGGCTGTATGTCAAAAATTGTTCTGCGACTTTGCACTGCAGTGGAGTATCCAGATTCATGCAGAGGGGGTGTGAATTGTGAATGGAGTTTGGAAGGGGGTGCGAGAACATACATTCAATTTCTTCCATTGTAGTGATTTTCACATATATTATACAGGTAGTTATTTCCCCCAGAAAACGTAGGTTAAAGTAAAAAAATACACACCTGACCAAATGTTACGGAATGCAATTACACACCATGTCACTGGACTTTGTACTGTACACCCACTGGTGAATCCATGTGACAAGTGTTTTGTATGATGTGGTGTTTGTGAATGAGCTGATAAGACAAGCCTTTGCACTTAATGACTGGGTGCCAGACATCCTTCAGCAAAGTTGCAAATCATGATTTGAATTGGGGTCCCATCTGTTTGGCACAAAGTGTTCTTTATAGGAATTAAATATTAAATAAGTATAATTGTGTAACTATTCCAACAGTTTTAAAAAATACGAGTGCCCGCTACACAGAAATATTCACTTAGTAATCTTAGGTTTACTGATAGGTTGTATCATCGTGCTATTTTGATTGTAAATGAGGCAGGTCATTTTTAAATTATTTATATCAACTAAATGTGTCACCTGAATAAATATTTGTATTGACTTGTTACAAAATATGATCATTGCACATC
This sequence comes from Conchocele bisecta, assembly GCA_029237695.1. NCBI lineage: Eukaryota > Metazoa > Mollusca > Bivalvia > Lucinida > Thyasiridae > Conchocele > Conchocele bisecta. Next base: position 139,752,162 of record CM055266.1, on the reverse strand, counting down.
AAAAGATAAATAGAGAGAATAAATAGTTGTTTCCATTAACATTTTAAAGAGTCAATGTTATCGCCCTTGATATCAAAGTGGCAATTCAAGCTTGAATAATAATAATGCAAAATTAACATGGTTGATATGTTTTTTTAAGAATTTTACCAAATTTTCTACAACGGCCATCTTGGATTATATGACAACCTCCATTTTAACAAATATGAAAATGCTTCACCCACGCACCACAACTGTGAAGTCTGACCAGCGTCGGCCAAACGGTACATGAGAAGAAGACGAAATCTATAATTAAAGGATGACCTGTCGGCGGCCATCTTGTATGATGTATCATCCGATTTGACAATACCCACGATACCTTCGATTTGATATATATCAGGACCATATTAGGTCAAATTTGAAATATCGCCATGTGCCAGATACAAAATCAATGCGTGAAAAAACAAAGGGAGAACACTGGAATATTAGTGAGGCAAGAGTTGTGATAAATATACAAAAAGGAATTCCAGTTATGCTCGGGACACAAATCAGTACATGTATCCGAAAAAAAAACAAAATAAATCAGTATGGTAAGATATGTTATTCTTGCTTTTAAGGACTAGGGCAAGTGAGCGGGGTCTCACACATACCCGCGGCCGTAGCAAAGTCATTTGGCCTTGACCTTTGCATGAAAGCCGCTTAGGTGAGATATAGAATGAAAATATGGCTGTTGATAAAGAAGTGTGACATTTCCAGTCGATCCAATATACGTACGGTTGCAGATAAATTGTGTACTTAAAACTTTAACGCAAATATTTCAAAACATTTAACACAATTTGACCTTGACCTTGGGCATGAAAGTCACATGCATGGGCTATAAAATGAAAATATGGATGTTGATTGTTGATAGACAAATATATGAAGTTTCAATTCAATCTGACTTACGGTTGCAGAGAAATTGTTTACTTAAAACTTTAACGCATATATTTCAAAACATTTAAAGCAAGTTTCAAAGTAATTTCACCTTCACTGTGTGCATGAAAGCCGTATGAGTGGGCTATATAATGTTTGTTTAATGGTGTTTAACGGCCTATCAACAGCTATGGTCTAATACTCACATAAAGGATATAACTGTCGGATACCAAAATGCCAAAGTTGTTTGTTTGTTTATTGTGTTTAACGGCCTATCAACAGCAGGTCATATAAGGCTGGGCAAACGGGATTTGATCCTGTATTAACCTGCTGCATTGGGGGAAAAAAAATCCCAAAATCAGAACGGAATAATTTCATCGAGAGAAAAATATAGTCAGCCCTGAAATTAGAATAACCTGACCTGATGCCAGGCTCCATACCACACCAAAGTCACTTGGCCCCTTTCCCTAAAAAAGGATTACAAAATAATCGTAATACTCACACAAGATATATAACCAGATTCAACTGTCACATACAAAATGCCAAAGGACGTATGTGAGGGCCAAACCAGGTCTCCAGTCGGATTTCCGGTAAGGATGAATTGCGATTGTTAAATTACCCATCACATGCACCCACCATGGCTATGGAAAGAAAATATTGATCTTCTAACTTCATAAAGAAGTATATATACATGTATGAAGTTTCAAGTCAACCCGACTTGCGGTTGCAGAGACATTGTGTACTTAAAAAACTTTGACATGTTTGATACAAATATTTCAAAACTTTAAGTAATTTGACCTTGTGCAGGAAAGCCACATCGGTGTGCTACAGTATAAAAAAATATGGATGACGATAAAGAAGTATATGAAGATTCAACTCAATGCGATTACGGTTGCAGATATAATGGGTACCCAAAAACCTTTAACGCAAATCTTACGGATGGACTAAAATACAAAAACTATATACACCTCGATATACTTTGTATGCCTGGGTATGAATCACGATTGAAGGCACTGTGTTACAGATGATGCCTCAATATGTTGTTTCTCACATCATGCACTGCAAATGACCAATATCAACCAATTGCACCATTTCATTCGAAGTCAAATTTCGAAGTCGAAATTTATTGTACACATGTAATTTGTTACAAGTTTGACCATTGGGCATTGATTTCAATTATATTCATGATAATAGCACAAAAATACATCATTAATTCGTAAATTTTTGTTTCCCTTCGAAAGTCTACAAAGTTTGTCTTTGGTCTATTCTGGATGTTTCAAGTAAAATCCATTTATGCGAAGATAACTGAAACCATGTGAAACCAACCAAATATAGACTTTATGACTGTGGACGTTAAACAGAAATTATTTTAGAAATCAAAGATTGAATGCAATACCTTAAATGCTAATCACTCTAGGTTGGCGGTAGGATTTTTAAATTTGCTCAAATATGTGTCTGTGACTGGAGAAATGGGGCTTATGGGATTTGCGATCAGTGTAGGACACATATCCGCACAGGATCTGCACTGTTCATCCATTGCATCAATGAAATCTCCATCATGCTTCTAACAAGCCATATCATTATCAGGCTACATGAGTGTACTATTTGATCAGGAGCTACACTGGTCACAAATCCCATAAACCACATTCTCCAGTCACAGCCACGGTTAAAGTAACGGACCAATACCTATAAATACATTAAATATACCTAAAAGCATCAATAAGTGAAATAAAATAGGCTAAACAAAAAATTATTTACTCCCATATACACACATGGATGATAAATACATTTTGTTTAGCTTATTTTTCTCTCACTTATTGATGCTCTTAGGTATATTTAATGTATTTATAGGCCATGGTCCGTTACTTCAACTGAGGTCACAGCCACATATGTGTAAAGCATAGTAAATATTATTTCTGACCATTTCAATATCTAGTCCTTCGAGTGTCACATAATCAGAAATGTACAATTGTCATTCTGTCCACCAACAAGAATGAGTCACCGATTCAAAAAATATTGACAAATCTTAAAACTCGCACAAGTCAGATTTGTGAATAATGATTCATTCTCAATTCCATCAACACAAGAAGTAAACATGTCTTCACGACACATCCTTTCAACAGGTTGATTAGATGATTAGAGCAGAAATCAGAGTTAAGAACCACACAAACACTGCCGCTGGCATGGATGTACTCCGGTTAAATGGTTAATTTTTTGTAACTGAACTTGTCTTTCTCAAGCTCTTCCTCGAGGGTTATATTTTCGATGTCGCTGATCTTAAGATGATGACAGTCTGTCATGGCGACACTATATTTTGCTTCGTGTAGGTCAGGAACTGGATCAGTTCCCATTTCGCGAGTGTTTGGCAACTTGTTGCCCAGGTGGAGTTGTGTCTTCGGGCAGCGATTCTTCTGGTGGCCTTTGTCCTTCAACAGCAGAATGAGAAACAACTTCTTGACCTTATCTGCTTCTTCTGAAACCGCCCATATACTATCTCAATAGCCCTGCTGGTGTCTGCCTCGACTGCAGGGTGAAGTTGGAAGAGGCTCGACGAATAATCCAGATGGCTAAGTAAGTTCTGTAGACGGCTTCCCTGAAACAAACAATCAAACACTATTATGTACATGGTTAGCCTTTTATTGAATTTCTTACCATATAATTTAACCATTACTCAGCAATGACTCCGCAACTTTCCAACATGAAACAGTGCTTAGAGAACTACATCCCACCCAGGCCATCAAACTCACAACACTTGGATAAATGTGGTAAGCGAGTAAGCCACATTGTTCATAGTTGTGAACAGTAACTCTTGAAATCTACAACTGTACTGTCCGTAGCAGAGTTACGTTTCCATTCATAGTCTTCCTCTGCAGAATAGTGAATAAGAGATCTGGTTCGCAAAATTACATGTACCAGCTAAAGTTGGGGTCCCATCCACAGGTTGAAGTAACGGACCGAGGTATATATATGTGTGTTTTTTTCGTTTATGGACGCTTTAATGTATTTATAGACCTCGGTCCGTTACAATGTACTTCAACCTGTTTGCATAACAGTTTGCCTATAAGAATTAAATAAGTGATAATTGTGTAACTACGGTACATGTATTCCGCCAGTTTTAAAAATTACGAGTGCAGGCCCACTATACACATATAATCATTTAGTAATATTGATTTTACTGATAGTGACTCGTGGTGGTATCAGGCTATTTTGATATGCAAATGAGACATGACATTTTTAAATTATTTATACCAATTAAATGTGTCACCCGAACAAATATTTTTATTGACACATTATAAAGTACGATCATAGTGCACATAACAAAACTAAGCAGACAGAATATAGTTTTCCATTAACCTTTAATGGAAACACGGTTATCGCCCCTGATATCAGTGACGAAATTCACGTTTAACATATAAAAAGAAAAAGTACACGTATATTTTCACGTACAATGTACAAATGGGAGGAAAATCCCAAAAATCAGAACTGAATATTATTTCAATAACAAAACTATATATTCAGCGCTGAAATCAGAATAATCCTGGTCCGCTGATACCAGGTCCTCGCCACACCAAGAATCACTTGGCCCCTCCCAAAAAAAGCAGTAGGATAAGTAATAATCTTACTACAATGTACTTTTATAATGGGGCAATAACCCAATTCAAACTCCCAGGTAACAAAAGAGCCAAAGATAAAAATGTACTGAAGGGTCAAACCAGGCAAATAGTGATTCCTATATGGAGGAACCACTAGCCGTTATTAATTTACGTCGTCTCGTTCTCCCGACCACCACCCACGTAAAGTTTTAAATTTTGTATTACTTTTATAATAGTTTTTTTTTTCCAATGGAAAATATACAAATTAGGTCACAATTAACAACTAAAGTGTAAATCAGATCTGATTAGCTATTCTGTAGAGGAAGCCTACGTATATCATTTATTTGTTTGTTGGGGTCTAACGGCTATCAAGTTATCAACAGATGCGGTCATTTAAGGCCGGGTCAATGGGTTTAGTAATAAATCCCATATATTACCTGTACAAGTACATGTTCAAGTACATGTACAAAATGGGGGGAAAATGAATTATCCTAAAATCATTGAATGAATTTATTTCAATAAAAAAGAACTATATACTCAGCCCTTAAATCAGGATGATCCTGATCCGATGCCAGGTCCTCGCCACACCAGAATCACATGGCCCCCCCTCCCAAAAGCAGTAGGATCAGTAATAATCTTACTACTTCTATAATGGGCAATAACCCAATTCAACTCCCAGGTAACAGAAAGAGCGAAAGATGAAAACGTACCTGAGGGCCAAACCAGGCAAATCGTGATCCATACGTATTACTTTTATAATATTTTTTTTCAGATGGAAAATATATCAAATTGTGTCACAATTAACAACTAAAAGTGTAAATCAGATCTGATTAGCTATTATAGAGGAAGCCTACATATATGAATGGAATAGTAACTCTGCTACAGACGGTACAGGAGTAGATTGCAAGAGTTATTGTTCGCAACTACAATAACATGGTTCTAATAATAATGAGACATCAGTGATTCTATATTTTGTGTATATTTGGTGTCGTTTTTCTAGTTTCGATGTAGAACCATAATTCATTAAACTGTGTTTTATTCCATTGGGTGACAGTCCAGTTGTTACATTTATAATAGTATAGCCAATTGTTCTTGTCATTTTTTTATTTTTAATTTTATTTCCACTTCAAGGGGAGGGACCAGGGGTCTCAGAAATTTAATTTCCGTTACGTACATTTACATGACGTAAATATAGCTTTACATTTACATTTTTTCTTTTCACGAATAAAAACATACAACTGAAGGGCATCTAAGAAAAGTGTCAAGATATGGTAAGCTAATTGTATTAGTGCGAAACAGAGAAATTTATTTAGTAGCAAGTCGTGGAATTTCTCATTTATGGTAACCCAACAAACATATATTTAATATGAATATAAAAAATGTCATTTCGGCTAATTCTGCGCACCGGCTAATGCACAATTTACGTAATGTTTTGCCCAGCTTACGTCAGAATAAATTATGTTGATTTTGGAATAAATCAGCTGATTAACGGTATACTAAGTCACAATTTTATCCCATTCCGATAGTTTGGTAAAAAGTTATTCAGAACATGGTCAAAATGATTAGTGGTCCTGCTTACTAAATTAATTAATAGATCAACAACAGATCCGTTAAAAAAAAGCTTCATAAACCAATAATACACATGCAAATATACCGACATTGGTTATCATTTTATTCCCGTATTATTCGCAAAACTCAAGGACAAAATGGACTGATATTTTGATCAAAATTTGCTGGGTCTCCGCTAGGCGGATACAGATAATAGACGACAGATGAAATAGTAAAAGCCATCTGTTTAGCCGTGATTATCTCGGCTAAGAACTGCCTTGAATGTTCAGGGAAAATTTAGACTGAATATGGACATTTTCACGAAAATTATTATTAGGTGCGCAGATTAACAGACACGATTGTAATCCCAACAAACATACAGTCTCCACCCCGCCCATATTTCGTGAGGTCACCCCAATGAAGCAACGAAGTCCCTCATCACCACCACAGACCAAACATGGGTACCCTGTGTACAAATAAATTTTATTTTAGGAAGCCCACCCACTGCAATACAAATACTTAATACAAATACTGCATGCACTTCAATTTTTTTACTTGTTTGGTCACTGTTGTGATAGTTTTCTAAATCGTGTAAACACGTGACTTTCTGAAAACACTTGTCTTAAGAAAACAACATGAATAATCAGACATGTAAAATATTGGTGTGTGCAAAGCCACATACACGGTGCGAAGCCGGGTACACTTACTTAATAGAAATACTGCACCGGCCTATATTCATGATATTTCGGGGGAAATTCACCGCTGTGCAAATGCAGTGTACCTGGATTCGCACACCTCAATTTTTTACTTATTTCATCACTCAGGGCTGTACAAATTGATTTTTTAGCCACTTGTCCCGGACAAGTGACTTGACAAAAGTGACTTGTCCCGACTTGTCCTGGAAATTATAATTTTCAGGGCAATTGGTTTTGAAAAAATTACTTGTCCTCGTAAAACTTCTTATACGAAACTGTAACAACGCAACCATAGAGAATTATGACACGGGTATAAATGGTGGTTGCAGAGTCTGCAATTAGGACCAGTCGTTCCCGGTCAGTTACTCAAAAATAGAAAAGCCAGATTGAATGTTTTCTTTTCCGGGGTGCAAAGAGAGAGAGAAAAATAACTACAGCTCATCAAATCAACAATTTATTACATAAACAATCATGTCTCAATCACGCAATATATCAGTGCATCACAAATTGGGATTGATTGATGTTTAACGGTATATCTATAGTGCCGTTAGTACATGTAATATGAACACATGGACACACATTACCAACTCCATATAGAAGCTTCCAACCAAAGGTTCTCGGCGTATGTATATCCATATCTGCATAATACATGCACTTTAGTTGCTATAAAAATGTTGGCAATAACATATATTTACTAGTAACGGGAACCCTGGCAATCAGGAAAGATAGATTGATTGGTGTTTAATGGTCTATCTATAATTTCGAGCGTATATTCCAGAATTTTTGGTGTAAAAACATCGACGTTTTGTGAAATTAAAATACGGTGTCTACTCATTTGACCGTCTCGAAAATTAAATCACGTCTATATTTACAATATTTAATGTCTATCAGTATGTTTGCGGAACGGTAAATAATAAACTTTTTGAAATTTCAGTTTTTTTTTGTTGGCAACAGCTGTTAATTCACTAATTACACTGCAGCTCCATTATAACGCGATCGCGTATACCGCGATCTCCATTATAACGCGGGTCTCTGTGGATCCAAAAAAATAGAGAAAAGGAAAACAAAGAAAAAAAAATCAAAAAAAAATCAAAAAAAAATCGTCCGACGTCGTAGTCATCGTGTAATTAGTTGATTCGTGATTTCTGTAAGTTTATTAAAACAACGACATTCAAAGTACATGAACTAATTATTATTAGTATGTTAGCAAATGTAATACCTTTAATCAGGTAATCATGTTAATATGCATACAGTGCGACCCCCCTATTGCACGGAAGTCCGGCGACATACGACCTTCCGTGTTGCTTATCCGAACCGTGCAATATCCGTGCCAGGGGATATATGAATTCCAAATCCAGATGCGATTACACCCGACACATATTACACAGACGAGAATTTGTGTGATGCTTTGTGCAAAAAATACCGATACACCCAGCTGTGTACAGGTGTTTATTGTATGACCTCATTCAGCACGAGGCTGTGACCTTTAGGCTATGTTTTGAAATGTTACTGATTGGTCAACACGCCTTTTGATGTGCCACAGACGTCGCGAACGTGCGACTTTCATCATCGCATCACGGGGAAATCATGCAGTAACCCATTTCATGCTGAGGATACGCTTATGTTTGCGGACAAATATTTTCCTTCTATGCACTCGGAAGTATATGCCGCGACCACCATTTAATCCGTCTCGTCGAGACGGTTCAAATGAGTGGTCCCATCGTATACTTTCATTGAGAAATGACAAAAATAAAAATATTTTTTTTAATAATTTCATACCCGTAAATGTGTATTCCGAAAGGAATGGATTAAAAAACAAGAAATGCGTCTGTCGAACGCGGATGCCACCTGCAGCATATTTGAGAAACTGTGACAAATGGGTTAACCGAAAAGTGTGACAGACAGACGGACGGTCCAAACACTATATGCCACCCGTTTCTTCGAAACCCGGTGGCATAAAAACTCTGAATCATACGCAGATCTGTCGCCATATATCGCCGATATTGATTTCGAATATTTTCCGTAAATTGTGTTGAAAAGTTGACACAAAATTCAGAGTTCATGCGGAATTGTCGGTGGATTATTCTTTCAAATTCGAATAAATTAATCTAATCAGGGTCACAGCTAGTATATCACTTTTCTTGCTATATACACAGTATAGCAGCTTCTGTGTAAGTGTATCGCCACAGGGAAGCCGACACACGCCCGAGGCGTTATCGATCGATGAAATGTTACAATTTTAGGATTAGTCTAGTGAAGAAAACAGGCTTGTGGCGGGACGTTTCACGAAAAATAGTGACTTGCCCGGGACTAACTTTCAGCATAGAGCCACTTGTCCGAGACCAAAACCGACTTGTCCCGGGCGTCGGGCGTGCCGATTTGTACAGCCCTGTCACTGTTGTTACAGTTTTTATAAACACATTTGACTCTCGGGGGGGGGGGGGAATGAAAGAAGTGTCTTTTTTAAGTGGCTAAAAGCCTATATAGACAATAGATAACAGATAATAGCCTAAATAGATAATGAATCGACTTGTTGGACTGAAAACATATATTCAAAGTGAATCTACAAGTATCGAGGTGCCACAAACACACAGAGTCCGAGATGCACCATAAATTAGAAATTAGCTATTTAAACAACAATTGTGGAAACAACATTGGTCGCGAAAACCAATGACTCGGCACATGCACAGGCAATGTTGAATATCCACCACGACTTGAATTCATGTTAGATTGAATACAATGGAATTATTTTTGTAGCCCTGTGGTTAAAAGTGCTGTCGAAGTCAGCACGATTCAAATATTGGTCAACAGTAATAAAGAAATAATTCCTACCTGAAACGAATGTTTCGTGTCTGGCAGCTAGGTAGTAGTAGTAGACTTATGTAAAATGTAGGTCAATTATTGATGCCTCTTGGCTGTCGCCGTATTGTCCTCTCAACTTTAGCAAATTTGCAGAAATGTACGTCTGTAGCATTCACAAATCGTTGAGTACACAATGAGTATCTGTATTTCCGTATTTAGAGCTTATCAACAATGAAAGACAGCAATCACGATGGCAGTACGTGTAATGGCAATATGACCAATCATTGTATTATTACGCGTTTGGCAGGACACGAAATATAGTATGACGTCACAATGAAAATACAATCGCATTTAACAACAAATAGCTGACTTTTTAAACGTAAATTTGTTATTGGTTGGTATATTACATTAAAAAAAAGTGTCCTGTGTCCAATAAATTGGACACATGACACTATGGCGTTTAGTAAAAAGGTTCAAATATTGACTATATATGTATCAGAGGTTCTAAATGAGGCTCCATACGGGATAATCTATTTAAACTAAATTTCATTTGTAAGCTATTTTTTTGCAAATTACATGCGTATTATTATTTTAATATAACCTATCAATGTTTACAGGTGTTAGCATGTTTCAATATTGAACTAACATATAGCTTGTTGGTATTGGCACACTTTCATTTTACGAAGTTTCCCGCAGCGAACCCCATTCGGCCCATCGACCGATTGTAATTATAGAACGCCTGTAACTATTCACGAGAATATAGGCGTTCTATGAAAATTTATCCCGTGTAAGGTTGGCGAGATGGCCGGACTGACACTGATATCGCGCCTCTGGTCAATATGATCCGATCGTTGATCCTTGGCACGAGAAATACTGACTGAATGCGAGCGACTGTCACATTGGCTGCCTCGAACGCGTTTTCTGTTTGTGCAAAACATAGCGGCTCGACGATTTCTGGCCTCTAAATTTCCGCCATGCGCTGTTAACTAACCATATTCGACTCGAATACATTATCTAACTTATACTAAAGGCTTGTCACGTTCAAATGAAAGTTAGCGTGACTCATCAAACTGCGTAATGCAGTCTAATCTATAAATAAATACGGAAAAATCCCAAAATCGGAACTGGGTTTGTACAGTGTGTACGTTTCCGTCTTAGATGGCCGAAAACACCCGACCCCGCTCTAATCTGAACGGGACCGTATAGCACAATTAGTAAAGAGCGCACACATGCGCCTCAGTTTCGATCTTCAAGTTATAAGTACTTATGTAAATACGTATATTTTATGGTGGTCACCAGACAGGATGAGTTTGTTTTCTTTGAGTATTCCGGTTTCAACCCAAATTAAGAAACATACGGACGCCTCCATCTACGCCGACTATACTTGTTCTCGCGTTTGTTTGTAATTGTTATATAAATAAAGTTTAAACGAAATATTAGCATTATGATTACATAATATTGCTTTTGTGATGTGTTATCTAAAAATACCGGTTGTATTGTTATTTAGTTTCAAATTTCATTTCACAAGTCGTCCATATAATATATGATAAAAATCATAAATGCAATATGCCCATTTGTATAAAAATAATCGACACAATTACTACGTGTTTCCTTGAAGGAAACCGAAGAAAAAACAGACAACTATCTGAACCACTATGAAAACAACTGTACAATTCTGCCACGCATATCCAACATTAAACAATGTGTGAGCCGTAAAGCGTACGACTATAAATAGGACAACTTATTGCAATGACGCAACAATTCCAAGTGTCAAATTCCGACGTGACGTTAGTAAATTTATTTGTAACTTTGCGACGTCATTTTCAGCCTTTCACGACGTTGTCATTAACGCTGGTTTTCACAGAGCGCGGCCCACATATATGGGCCGCGCTCTGTGAAAACCAGCCTTAATAACAACGTCATGAAAGCCTGAAAATGACGTCGCAGTTACACATAAATTTACCAACGTCACCTCGGATTTTGACACTTGCAATCGTTGCGTTATTGAAATAATTTGTCCTATTTATAGCCGTACGCTTTACTAATTGTGGCTCACAAATAGTTTAAAATTGGATACGCGTGGCAGAATTGTACACAATACGTTGTTTTCATAGTGGTTCAGATAGTCATCTGCTTGTTTTTCGGTTCCTTCAAGGAAACACGTAGTGATTTTGTCGATTATTTTTATACAAATGGGCATATTGCAAATGATTTTTATAATATATTATATGGACGACGTGTATCCTGACATTTGACACTAAATACTCATACGACCGGTATATTAGATAAGTTAACACATCACAAAATCAGTATTATATAATCAGAAGGCTAATATTTATAAACTGTATGTATGTATTTATATAAAAGTTACAAACAAACGCGAGAACATTGTTATTTTTACTAAAGAACATGTAAACAGTTGGCTCATTAACTGGGACACGTATTTTCGATAAAAGTGGCTCCTGACATATCTCATCATGTTGACACTTGGTCAAACATGTTTTAGTATTTAGTATCTAGTGTGTTGCTATTGTGTCACATGCATATTTACTGCGAAGATATTTGTAGCCACCAGAGACGTACTAGCCTACTGATTTGTATATGTGTCTGCTACCACTTGCATGTACTTTGTCACGTATTTAGCGACTTTCAAAAGTATCACATTGAATCAGCCGTACGATTGCCGTTCGACAACAATGTTATTGCCGTTTGATAACAATGTTTAATATTCTTTAAAATTACCACTTGTCAATATGGTTATATGAATGTATAGCACATATGTTACTAGTATATTTGCAATCATTGCAGACCCTGATCAGGCTGCGCAGATGCACAGGTCTCCAACAATTACACATTTAAGAAGTCCGACTTTAAATAGAACGCTGTTTATTTACTTACTACTAAACACTGTACGTCTGCATGTTTTATTGTTTTTTTTTATCAAAGGCCCGTTCTAGCCGGAGGCGTGTAAATAATATAAAGCAAATACACACATTCCAGAATGAGATTTGTTGATTCAACGGGACTAAATTCAAACGAGCCGCTTAAAACAAATGTCGCAGAGTCAAGTTCGAGCAACGTCATTCCAACGAAATCAATTTTGTAATCGGGAAATATTTAGTGTGTAAACCACTGACTGGATTATAGTGTACATATATGAATTCAAACTGCATGTGTGTACGCCACAGTGCTTTTTAGCATGGCTCGGTTGGCCACTCATTTCTTTGTTTACAAAGGCTCTGAATGTACTTTTTTCTGAAACACAACCAAACTAAATTGCAAATTTCGTTTTCAAATTAATTACATGTATTCCCGAAGATATACATTGTACATATACACGCATCAGTGCTATTATGGTTACTGCCGGTATTTTTATCGGGACATACTGTAACAAGTATTCAATCATGTATGTCACATCGCCACATTTTCCCGACATGTATATACATGTACATGCTTTGTTCAAATGGTAAACCCATTATCAAAATGTCAAACCCACACAAATATAAAAATACACAGTAATTAATAGTTTTTCTGTGAATGTTCCGTTGGCCATTTTGATTTTAACAACTATCCATTTTCTAAATAAATACGAAAATAACAAACATATGAAGGAATCTACATAGTACGGTTGATAAATGTGAACATGTATAACATTTGAAAAACTTATATAAAAAAAATCAGTACCGGCAGTAAATACATAGACAGTATCGAGACGGGTAGCCCGCACAATAGCCTTTTTAAGCGGACACACCTAACAATATCTCCCTTCGGTGTGTTGGGGTAGGGGGGGTGGGAATTATTGATATGTGCAGCCATTTGCCTATCCAAATTATATCCAAATTATGGTCATTAATTTCTACAGAAAAGAAAATGCATTTGTTTCAATCACCGATACGATGTGCATAAATTTACAATTTCAAACACCATGAATGTCGGTTATTTTTGTTGGTCTATGGTGAGTGACGTATTGTCTTCATCAATTATTGACGTCACACTTAACTGTTACGTAAATGGCGTCAATTAGATTCTGAACTAAATCCTGAATTAATTACAATGTATTTTTCTGACGGTATACATGTATGTATATGCACGCACAATCTATTACAATTGGCGATGGTAGCAAATTACGAAGTCACAGGTCGACTAATTATAGATTTAAAATCGATAGTGGTGCGTTTGGTTTTGATCATAGTTTTATTCTGTTCAATGTTTGATAGTATGAACATACTAACACTTGTAAATACATTTAGTGTAACTTATCCGCAATTCAGAATGCACAGTCAATGAGTCTATGAACACGCATTTCTAATGTAGGCTGTTGTGTTGCATTGTACAAACGTCGGCGTTTCCATAACATCATTTTGTCGATGACTTTACTTTTTTTTCATATGGTACTACAAAAAGTGAGATAACACAAAAACTATGAAACGTATTTGCATTTTCTTCTCATCATATTGTTTTTGAAAGGTGTCCGGATCAAAAAATGTAAAAAAAGTGCAAATCGAAAATTTTGTCATTAAGGCTGGTTTTCACAGAGTGCGACCCATATGTATAGAGGCCACAATTAATAAAAATGGCATAATGGGCACAAATTCTTGAGTAATGAAGAGTCAGAAGACTCTGAATGTTGACATGACATGAGAGTTTTGTGACAAAAGAAACCAAAATATAGTACGGAGCAGTGAACCATGCTGTGCATAGCCAAAGCAGAATCACACTGGCTATTCTGTTAGAACAGAACAGTTACGTAGTTCCACCAGTGGATAGGAAAGTCAACCTGTATTTCCTCCACTGCCTGTTACATTTGGAGCATTACATATACCAAAGGGAAGAACCTGAACTGGTATAAATATGTTTGTGTGGCAAATCCAGTTTTCGGTGTGTATCCATTTTCATTCCACATTTTCAATGCCTTGGTGTAAGATCTAGTGATCTGAATCATGTAGCACCGCCACCCCCTCTCAATGACTAAACACGTTTCTACATGGTGTAAATGATGAGCGTCTTTCTGAGCTCTGTAGTCCACGCATACTATATCCGATCGATGTTTTGTATCAATTGAGTACTATTCAATTATATAGACACGGACACACACCCAAATAAATCAATGGGATGACCGAGTCGTTTGATGTGTTCTCGCTAAAATATATGGACACATAGAAAACTGAATGATTTGATCGAGTGGTGCTTGACCTAGGTTTTGCCTCCGTGCAACAGCAATGTATGATGGATTTTAAGATACGCATACGCAATGCCCTCTGGGTGAAATGAAGGAACGTGCAGACGTACCAGCCGCATTTTTGTTGTAAATACTGGTTAGCTTTTTGTGCTATTGAAAATCCGAGCCAGGTTGGCAGGCGAGTGGCTCACCTTCTGTGTGCACAAATATGAAATGATGTGTGTTTCAGACAGACCATTGAAGTCTCCACTGCTGTGTTAATAATGACGATTTCAAATAGGCATTTGCAGAATCGGTTATTATGTGTACAAGCGCTACTATGCATGATTTCAGTTTGCTTGTTTGTTTATTGGTGTTTAACGGCCTATCATCAGCTAAGGTCATTTAAGGCCGGGCCAACGGGTTCGGTCCCGCATTTAGTCTGCTGCATTGGGGGTGGGGCGATCCCAAAATCAGAACGGAATATTTACATCGAGATGAATATATATATATATTCAGACCAGAAATTAGAATTATCTGACCTGGTGCCAGGTCCATACCACACCAAAGTCATTTGGCCCATTTTCAGATTGAAATGATTTCGGTTATAGTTTGTACTGTGTGTTTTCAGAGGGACACTTAGTCATGATTGGTTTACTATGTGTTTTCAGACGGATATCTGGAGTCTCGGATGCTGCGTTTATGAGATGATCACAGGGGAACCGGCTTTCAGGGCAGACAATATGGAACAGCTACAAAAGGATATTGTCGCTGGTCAGGTAACGCTTATATCAGCTGATGTATGTGTTTGTTTGTTTATTTATTAACCCGTTCACCCCCAAGTAACTGGAATGGAATTTGATATTGTTAATTTTACAACCAATTCAGTGGCCAGAAAGTAATTTTCAGACTAGTACATTTATGAAAAACCGGTATTTTTTATTCAAAAATATGAAAATTACTTGCAAAAAGGTGCAGATCCTGTTGAGACGGCTCATCTGGATCTACACTGTTTGTCAATACCATTATATAGGCATGTGGTGTTGAAAGGGTTGATTACATGTCATGGCGTGTCAAAAGCTAAGATCATTTTAGGACCTGGTAACGGAAAATTCCAAAATCAGAACTGAGTATTTACTTAACAAGAGTCGTCAGAAGACAACGAAGCATATCTGGTGGTGGTTTAGTTTAAACAAATATCAAGAATATGTATGAAAGGGAACAAACATAATCAGAAATCCACACATGTTACGTCTGTGAACGCACTAAGATTGTGACCTTGACCTTGTGGTTAGCGGGGGTCTGAGGGTGTGGATTTGTCACGACGTGATAGAGAACCATTAAAGGAAGACATGTGTGAACTATCAAGAAGTGCGATTAAAGGAAACAAACATTATAACCCCTCCCACAACCACACCAATGTTAAGATTGTGATATTGGCCGTGGGGTTAGAGCGGGGTCTGAGGGGCGTGGATTTGACATGACATACTAGTGAACCATTAGAGGAAGGCATGTGTGAAATATCAAGAAGCGGGGCGAAAGGATATAGAAATCATAACAAATGTCCACCAGTGTTAACTTTGTGAAGGCACTAAGACTGTGAGCTTGACATTAGGGTAGGCGGGGTATGATGGTCGTGTATTTGGCATGGCATGATAGAGAACCATTAGAGGAAGAAGGCATGTGTGAAATATCAAGAAGTTGTGTGAACGAAAACAGAAATTATAACAAATTCCCCATAAATATGTGAAGGCACTACGACTGTGATCGTGGGGTAGGCGGGGTCTGAGGGTCATGTATTTGGCACAATATGATAGAGAACCATTATATATAAGAGGGAGGTATGTGTGAAATATCAAGAAATGGGATGAAAGGAAACAGAAATTATAACAAATTCACCCCCCCCCCCCAATGTTCAGTTTGTGAAAGTACCAATACTGTCACATTGACCTTGAGGTAGGCGGGTGTCTGAGAGTCGTATATGTGACATGGCATGCTAGTGAACCATTAGAGGAAGGCATGTGTGAAATATCAAGAAGCATTGTGAAAGGATATATAAATTATAACAAATGTACCCCAATGTGAAGGCATTAAGACTGTGAGCATGACATTATGGTAGGCGGGGTATGAGGGTCGTGCATTTGGCATGGCATGATAGAGAACCATTAGAGGAAGACATGTGTGAAATGTCAAGAAGTTGTATGAAAGGAAATTTTCGCCGATGTTAAGTGATTACGCCACCGGCGATATGATATAAGTACTCATTGCTTTGTAAGGTGCGCTAAAATATACAACACATATTCAGCTCTGAAATTAGAATAACCGGGTCATTTGGCTGTATCGCCTAAAAGTAATAGGCATAGTACGATAATCTTACTCTCTACTCGTATAGTGGTTTTAACCGGATATCACTCAGAGGTATAAGAAAGCCAAGAACATGTATACTTATCTTGCAAAGTACACTTTGAGGGAGACATTTTCAATTTAAGGATAAATTATTTTTAATTATTTTTATTATACTGAATTTATTACTTTATCACAGCCATTTTGGCTGTGATAATGTAATACATTCAGTATGATAATGCTGCATACTTTTAATCATCAAATATATGCAGTCGTCAGTTCTATATGAAATAATGCATTTCGGAGAAAATAAATGATTACCATGATTACTCCCTCAAAGTATACTTAGCTAGATAAGTATGCTTAGCAAGTTCGGTGAAATCGGCTACAGGTATACTCAGCGACAACAGAAGCATTGCAGTTTTTAAAAGAGCACAACTATATTTCGAAAAGATTTGTAACATCTTTTTCTATCAAATCTACTTTTAAAGAAATATGTTAGGCCAGTACAATAAACGCTATGCCGATTGATATTGAATAATGATATATGAGTTGGCCATATGATTTTACCATCGGCCCGTGCATAGTTGAACGATTTAGTGTAAAATGTCGGCTGTATACAGACCCGAGGTAACCAAATACAACCACGAGGTAACATGATAATCCAATATGCAGTGCCGAGATAATGACCAACGAAATCGTGGTAACTGACGGCATAAAGTTGTCTGGATCTACTGCATTCATGTACGGAGCCCCCCAGGGGACGTATAATTATTTATTTTATTAATTCGTTCCCACGAAATAAATTGAGGGAACGAATTGTCATTTCGTGGGAAAGAAATGATAGTTCGAGGGAACGAATTGTTATATCGTGGGAACGAATTGTTAATTCGAGGGAACGAATTGTTATATCGTGGGAACGAATTGTTAATTCAAGGGAACGAATTGTTAAATTGAGGGAACGAATTGATAAACAAAATCCATGTCCCCTGCGGGGCTCCGTATTCATGTCCTGGGACATGCTGATTTGATTTGAATCAAATATGGTTATTGCATACACGATTTTCGTTGTTATTATACCTTTGATATACCTTTGATGATCAGGTCGTTATAAGTTTATAACTTAAATTATATACCTCTCCTATTTAGATAAGCCAATAGCATTGGACTCTACGGTTTCTTTTGTCGGTGAGTATATATTGGAAATCGGTAAATATGAACCCCATTACCATGATTAACCTTTGAATGTTTCTAACCTGTCAATCGCCAGATGCTGTATGTAACGTACATGGAGGTAAAGTCGTCATATCCAGAAGTCGTCATACGTCTTTCTCGCGGAATTTTCTCAAGTGTACTTGATTTGTCAATTAAATGACGGCTGTTTTGAGACTATGTATGCATTTATTGACATAATTTATTTCAACATTATATGATACACCAATTCATTGTGCGGTTACTCACGAATATATAGCATGTATACATGAAAATCACCACTCACTGCTCGTTGTGCGAGCAATATCGTAGTTTGTAGGTTGGTTCTGCAAAGCAGAATTTCAAGTAGAAATCCTTATATCGCAGTTGTTTGCTGAAGGGGAGTAACTCTAGGGTTTCCAATATTGAAGATGAACTATTTCCGAAGAGAATCAAAGTACTGAACGTACTGAAATGTGTTATCTCCACAAAAAGTGACCACTTGCGTAACAAGAGACTGAAAGTTGCATATTTTCTCAATCATCATCCAGAGGCAAATTTACGGTGATGGTACAAAGCCAATACCACCCATACCTTTTCTCTAGAATAAATTACATTTTGAAACTCCCTAGGCTATTGATGTACTATACAGGGATACTCCAGATTATCGGACAAAAATTGCAGTGTTTTAATAATATTTTTCTTAACGTAGCAGTTACGGGCATAATGTTTTCACAGAACAATCCTCGGTTCTTGCTTTCTCAGCTCATGTAAACTATTTAGCAAACTGTGCCGTTTTTCTTACTTAAAATTGGGTCAGATCATTAGTCGTAATATTGCCCCAAAATTAACATTGACAATCACAGTTATCCGGACAAACTAATAATAGTCTTATAACTTCTATTCTCACATTGAAATCAAACATTTATCGCCTGTAAACCAATGTAAACATCATTGTGTAGTTCTGCAGTAAAATCAGTCACCCTTCGCTTCTTGGAAAACACTATATACAACTCGGCAATGACATAATGGGCGCACTCGATTGTGCTCCCCCCCCCCCCCCCCGCGCGACTTTTCATGTTATAAACAACTTGTGGACAGAGTTGGGGAATGTTTTCAGAAAATTGTACTAAATGTTCACCTTGGCGATATATTCTTCACACTGGCATGAAAACAGCAAGCAGCTGCGTGACTTATATGTATTCGTTGCAATATCTGATCAAAATAATGCGCTTAATTAACCGGTATTTTCATTTGTCCGATAAATTGATTGTCCGGATAACTGGTATGACGTCGCCCGTCATAGGTAGTGCCTATTTCATATTAGCTGCTGTATTCATACGCACGAAACGTCTTCATTCGTATTTTCCAGAAGTTAAGTGATAACCTGAGCCCAAAACTGTGAAAACTATAGTGAATAGTATATGTAGAGTTTTAGATACAAAGCAAGACGTACCAAAACGCCATAAGATAAGTTGGCACAGGGTACTATTTTCTTGGTCGTACTCGCCGTTTAGGCAGAGCACGACAATGGCTGCCCCCCATAGAAATGTGCGTGACATAATATGCTATCTCCAAGTGAGATAACATATAACAAGTACACGTTGTTTAATATATGTATACATGTATATGCATTGAACAGACGACTTAAAGTAGGCACAACATGTTCTGTATATATATCAGAGACATCATATGAGACATTTTCTTGCAAAATAAATATTCATTCACCATTACCCCACGCATTGATTGGCATTAATATGAAATAGGCACTACCTATGACGGGCGACATTAGTATATGAAACTAAATTTACCAATTGATAGCTTTACCATGATGTTAGTATGCTATAAGCATGATAAACGGTACCGTAGTATATTGTAGTATTGCAGAACTACTTCCCGCAACTACCACGGTGTTACAACTTCTCTATTATAATTAAATGGTGTCATTGTCGCACTTCTCTCATTTGAACCAGTGATACAATTTAGATATTTCCGTTTCATATATAGTACATTAATAGCCTATGCATAGTGGAGCGCGTGGTCGAGCGGTCTGATGCGTCGGTCTGCTGATCTTACGATCGTGGGTTCGAGCCTCGCGTGCGTTGTGTCCTTGAGCAAGAAACTACCGGCTAAATACCGGGAACATCGATTGTATTTGATTGTATTTGATTGTATTTGATTGTATGTACATGTACTTATGAATACAAATATGATCCACTAGTGATAAGCCTCAGTATTGAGGGTATACCAGTATACTGGCAAAAGCAAAGTATAATAGAAACTGTATTAGTACATTTACGATCATTTTAAGAAACAATAACAAGGCTAAGAATCTTCAGTGATATTATTCCCAATTTTCGCAATCTCAGTCGTCATTGAGCACGACTGTCACTTCGAGAGTTATACACATTTTGCCCATTTTTGGTATGAATTGTGTTAAGTTTTACATTTACTTTCTTTGATTAACCCAATGCTGTGTCAGATGTGTTTGTATCCTGGACTACAGCAACAGGTGCACTAGACGCACACTTGCAATGCATACTTTGTTCTGGTAGTCGTGTTCCCCAATTATCCCGGATCGCTTGACTATGTCTTGTATTTTTAAACTCACATCAGCGAATTTAAGTGCAGCGTGGCGGCTTTAGAAATTCTCCAGGTGTGTCCTTCCAGTGATGCTATTATTTTCTCGATCCCTGGTGGTCTTTGAGCACATTTTGACCATTTTTCGTATTAGTTTTGTCCTTTTTACATACAGCTTCACTTAAGTTGTTGGCGAGAGGTACTTGTGTCATGAACTGTAAATACAGCACAGGCCGTGACACAACCAAGCAGGCGCAATAAAACAGCAGTTACAATGCATACTTGTTTCTGTTAGTCATGTCCACAGAGTAGCATGGATCGCTTGACTTTGTCTTGTAAACAAAATCACAACATGTGCGCTTTCTATCCAATGCTATTGAGAGAGATATAGTGTGCTTCTATCTAACGATGTTGAAAGATAGAGAGAGAAATATTATGGTTTCTATCTAATGATGCTGAGAGAAGGTGGGTGGGGTGCGGGGGAGAGATATATTGTGGTTTCTAGGCAATGATAGAGAAAGAGACACACAGAGAGACATAGACAGACAGAGAGCTAGATAGAGAGAGACATACATACAGACAGACAGACAGACATACAGACATAAAGATAGAGAGAGAGAATGACAGAAAGATAGAGAGAGTGACAGACAGAGAGAGTCGCACAGACAGAGAGAGTCACACAGACAGAGATAGAACACAGAGAGAGAGAGAGAGGGAGAGAGAGAGAGAGAGAGAGAGAGAGAGAGAGAGAGAGAGAGAGAGAGAGAGAGGCATTTCTACTCTCTCGGGGGACTCTTCAGCGTTGTGATAAAAGCAACTTTAGTCTTCCTAACGACAACACAATTTTGAAATGCAGTAACTTCGTAAGATATATTATGTATACTGTCCGAGGTTATCTCCATTTTGTTTTAGAAGCAGTTGGCCCTTCGGGCCAACTTATTCGTTCCCGTATTAGTAATACCACGTGTCGTAAAAACACCGTCTGCTTGGTTTATCGGTTTACGGTAAAACAAATTTTACACTTTCATTCATATGTTCAACCTAGTTTCACTGAATGGTAAGTTTTCATATACGCGAAACATAATGCGGGCGACAAAGAGTCGCCCGTATTATACATTTTATAGCGGACATAAATTTTCACACTGATATCAGGGGCGATAACCGTGTTTTCTTAAAATGTTAACGGACATTACTAGTTAGTATCTGTATTTATTGTTTGATTTGCAATGAGCATACTTTATAATCTGTTGAAAATATTATTTTTTCAGGTGACGCATTATCAGGTGTCTATGAAGCCTGATACCACCGCGAGTCACAATCAGTAAAATAAATATTACGAAATGATTATATCTGTATCTCGGACACTCGTAATTTTTCGAAATGGTGGAATATTGACACAATTATACACATATTTAATACATATAAAGAACATTTTGTGCCTGCTGAGTGTCCATCGAGCCTCCCAGCCCCATTTCGGCCTCCATATTTCGTTATCCTTGCCCTTTTCTGCGTCCACCGAGCCTCCCAGCCCCATTTCATTCCCTATTTTGTTATAATTTCCCTTTTCTGTGTTCAACTAGCCTCCTAGCCCCATTTCAGTCCCAATTTTGTCATATTTTGTCATAATTTCTCATAATTTGTCATAATTTAATTTATAATTTTCTTAAAATTCATTATTATGAGAAATAACACCCTATTAGAGATAAGAAGTCCATAAGTTATACTCAGTATATGTAATCACATAATGGTTCTAGTTAATTGTGCGTGGTTGAAGACAGGTAGTCACGAGAGGTGTCATCGTACCGGTATTTACGAGTATTGCAAACATCACAGGGCATGTATGAGAAGAAGGCTACCAGGATTCGCGCCGAAGAAGCTGGTTCTAGTTAAGTGTGCGTGGTTGAAGACAGGTAGTCACGAGAGATGTCATCGTACCGGTATTTACGAGTATTGCAAACATGACAGGGCATGGATGAGAGGAGGATCCGTTTCGCCTCGCCCATGTCGGCATTGTGGGGTAGGAACCAGATCCGAGTCACTGCTATGTCCACCATGCGGTGGCACTCAGGCTACGCATCGACTGGTTAGCAAGGAAATACGTGCTCGCAAGTATTATCGTTTAGTAATAATTCAAATCAGAAAGTTAGTTATAAAGATAAAACCGATATTGTATCAACGTTAAACAGCGTTCCTATCCGACCGCTGCAGTGTATTTCACCTTATCGAGGCCACGGTGTGTATTGATTTAAACACACACACCCACCAAGACAGACGCCGGTGTATTTCTCCAATAGCGATTGGCGTGTAATGCACCAAGCTATCGAGGTGATCTATATATTACTTCCTGGTATGGACAGTTTGTGGTTTATAGAAATGTATGGTGGCCGGTGGGTGACATACTCACAGTGGTGTTGTAACTTTTCCTCCCTCTTTATCACCCAGTTTTAACCTAAATTTATCCCAATCAGTATTCTCAATCTTGGGAAGGGTGGCACGTGCTTTCGTTCTAATAGTATTTTTTAAATCCTCATATCGAGACATCTACTCCACCACCGATTCGAACTCGACATCAGATATATTGTTATCGGCCAACGCTTTGGACACGATAACGTCGATGCTATTTTTCTTAGACCTCGCGAGAACCGATATTCTGTCGTGCTTTCTACTTTTATTTTCGAATTTCCTTCCCACCACTCTGAACACCATACATAACAACCCCGACCCAGTGACTACACCACTCAAACCCGCGGCAATAGGAATTTCCACGATTGTAGATAACAATGCAGCGGTTCCGGCCCCACCCATTAGAAATTGCTGCCAGCACGGTGCTCACCCCCTCCACTATATTTGCAGCTCGTCTATATTTTTTAGCATTTACCCTCCGAGTTTCCCCCTGTTGTTTTAGAATATCCTGCATCGCGACGATATTGTCCAACCTAAAATCTGAACTTCTTTCGCCAAAACCAATATCATCCAATCCGCGATTGGGGTCCAACATTGTTGGTATTGGAAGCGTGCTCGGAAGCGGTGATTTGTTCATATTATCCAATATATTGGTATTTGACAAATTTATTTCAATCAACAATGTCACAACAGTGGAAGAACTCGCTGGGCTAGCGATTTCCGTAACAAAGTTAATAACACTACCTTCAGAAAATCTAATTGGATCATCACCGGCGTACAAAACAACCCCTGAACTCTGTCCAGCGAGCTTAGCGGCTCCACCCACCCCCCCCCCCCCCACCCCCACCCCCCCCCCCCCCACCCCCCCCCCCCCCCCGCCCCCCCCGTTCTTCCCCCTTCCCCATCTACTACCAGATTTGTGATGACCGCGCCCACAGGTTTACCACTAGCATTAACCGAACAGACCGCCATTCGTCGAACCGTACCTGGAGATAGCATGACGTATCCCCCATATATATTGCTCGCTTTGGCACCGAATGAATATTCATAGGCCCCCTCATTTAATGGCCACCACTTCTCAGCCATAACTGTGATGATGGGGTTTCTGCTGCGTAATAACTTAAACTGCTCTACAGCTGTGTCCAACAATGCGGTAAGCTCCTAGATAGCGTATGGGCCTCAACACGAACCTTTTCAGAGGTATCCTCAAGTGCTTTGTTCGCGTTTTTACGAACTCGATTTAGTTTACCGGAAACTTCCATAAACTCTGTATGGGCCTCTTCCCGAAATTCTGTTATTTGTCCACCTAGTTCAGTAAGTACTGTCTGGTCCTCAGAGCGCAACATCCCATAGGCTTCCGTAACGTTCGTCTGTATATCTGATCGGACTTTCTCAATACCCGTCCGGACTTCCTCAATCCCCGTCCGGGCCTCTTCCCGAAATTCGGTTATTTTCCCGCCTAATTCGTTTAGTTCTGTATGTGTTTCTTCACGAGTTTGTGTAGTCACAGCCAGGGCATATACTCGTGATAGTAGACTCTTGTGAATCTCGTCCGTGGTCGCCGATATAGTTCTATTGATCAGGGCCTTGGTTTTTCCGGTAGTTAAAAAATCACTCTCTGTTGGGGTGAATCCCCCTTCTGCCGGTTCCAAATTCTTTGAATTTATATCTGTCACCCAATCGCGATTGGAATTGGAATAACTACCTGGTCCGTATATACTCATAATAATTAATTTTAAGAAAATTATAAAATTAAATTATAATATTGGGGGCACCTATGCTCAATTGGAAATTTCTAGGATGACCGAAATCGGGTAATAGCTCTTCACCTCTCTCGCTTGATCATCGATAATAGAGACCGTAAATTCGTGGATATGTCCGGATTCCAAAACTTTCATCTCGGGACGTGGGAAATCTAAGGTCACAGTCTCCCCAAAGAAACAATCACTGGCTTGTACGATTTTCAGTAATGTGCTGGGAAATCCGTCTAACATGTTGTACGATGTGTTCACCCGATCCAGGTTTACCCTAAGATTTTTCGTGAAGGCGAAATCCACCGGGTTATCACGACGTACTCACCCGGGGCAAACAAACCTTTATTTGCGAAGTATGTCTAAAACCGAGTCGAATGCCCAACGTCGGGGAGATCCTTACCCGGCTGTCTGGGCTGATGGTCATTGTTGCGGGTCCGGTAGCCTTCGATACTGTGAGGTTGACTTTACCGGCAAGCTCTGAGGTGACAAAATCTTTGACCTGTCTAAAACTCCACAGTCCGGGATACAGCTTTACACCTAATTGTTGTCCATCCTTCATATAGCCAAACCCTTCGCTATTACCCACATTCTGCCACCCAACCGTGAAGGTGATTGATCTGAGGCCTACCCGGCGTTTTCCGCAGCAGTTGTCGATTGACTTCTGAAGTTCTACAACTCTCTTTTTTAACAATAGTGATAGTAGCAAACATAATAAACTCTGATTAAAATGTCGTTGGATACCAAGGTATTTAGCTTCAATTCAAAGGCAAAGTACGATGGGGGAGGTGTGTACTACTTAACGGTAGGAATCCACTACTTAATTAGAAAGCTAATACACCAAACAATAAGAGTAAATCTAGTTTGTAAAGACGCGAACAAAGCCAAAGCACTTAAGGAGACAAAACAAAAGGTTTGTGTTGAGGTCCGTACCGCTATCGAGGAGCTTACCGCATTTGATACAACTTTTTTAAACATATTTGATAATTATAGGATGCCCAAAATTACTACCCAAGAAACCGTAAACGCGTGGAAAGCAACACCGGTGCAGTTTTGGCAGAACCAGTTAAATTTTGCTGTGTGGTGTGCCACAACCGGGTGTGGTGTCTCTTACATACACCACATTGATCATAATGAGAGAGCTTTAACTAGAAGTGTTTATATTTTTCACGTCTACTACACGATCCGGAGAATCATACAAGAGATGCAAGTGACCCCAGGGGGGTCAATGGGACCCTCTATGCAACCCGTACGACCACAAAGCCTACGAAATAATATGTAATGAATTTCATATTTCTAAAAATACCGATTGGAAACAGAAAATAGTTACTGTAATGGTGGGTTAGGTGATACATTTATAAACAACAATATCGTCTCTGAGTGGGGAACTTTCAATTCAATCACTATGAAATTCGGTGCGGCTCCACCTCCACAATTATACTGTAATTTCTCCGGCTGTAAATACGCTCCATCTTCCATAATCCATATCGACAACATAGAACAAAGCGAACACGTCGAGAGCGGCTGGGGGACTTTCATTTTGGATAGGGGGAAGGGGTTCACCAGGGCTGGAGTTAACCGTTCGCTCCATTCGCACATACGTCTGGGCCATCCTCGGCGCACAGGCGCAAGCGCGCACTTCTATAATAGGAGACGTGAAGGCGTTTGACGCGCAAAAACAGTTCTTGGCAAATGTCGAGGACGCAATAAACAGACCGGTGGACCTCCCGGCGGCGATCAATCGGTATCAAGACGTTTTTCAGAATGCCAGCACCCCATTAAACTATGAATTTGGAACAGGTCTTTATCTGGCGCCGAGCAATATCATACTACGAGACGATCCGGTTGAGGGTTACAATAATCAGCTCGTAATCGCCACCTCCGATCAAAAACTGGGCTACAACGGGGACGTGAACACGGATGTCATCAAGAGCACCCACAAGACGGCCGGGGTCAAGAGCACCCCCAAGACGGCCGGGGTCAAGAGCACCCCCAAGACGGCCGGAGTCAACAGGGGTGAGGCGGGAATTCAAATAAATTTGAAAAAGATGTCATCAAGAGCACCCCCAAGACGGCCGGCGTCAAGAGCACCCCCAAGACGGCCGGGGTCAACAGGGGTGAGGGGGGAAATTCCAATAAATTTGAAAAAGATGTCATAAAACCCCCAATTCACGAATTGGGTTCCACCAGTTCCAATTTCAACACTGTTGGTGATTGGATTGGAACTGGTGGAACTGGAGGAGGAGAAATTACGAGGAGGAGAAATTAGGGCTCGTCGTCGCCCTCGTGGTGATCGTACTACTCGCGCTTTGGTTTTAGAACTCTCGGGCGGAGAATAGTAGAAGACCGACGATCGACACGATTAAAGCCCAAGTATTTTTGGCGAGCCATCCGGCCGTTTTTGATAATATAGATAACAAGTAGGAGATGACACTTCCGATCAACCCAGGCAGAGCGGCACCCGCCTTTCCGGCTAATTTAGCCAGGAGATTGGCGAGGGTTTTGAGTTGTTTTTTTCCCACGCCTTAGCTCCACCGGATGATGATGCGGGTACTGGTGCGGGTGCTGGCGCTGGTGCTGGCGCGGGTGCTGGCGCGGGTGCTGGCGCTGGCGCTGGCGCTGGTGCTGGTGCTGGCGCTGGTGTAGCCGCCGCACCGCCTACGAGCAGCCCGATAGCTAGAACTATGGTCGATATAGTCATGCCGAGAGCTGCGAAGATGCTTTTTATCGTGACGCCCTGCTCTCTGAACAGAGTGCGAAGTCGCTCACCGAGTGTCGTGTCCTGGTGCAGAACCCTCGAGATTGTTTCGCGGATCCGACTTATTTGGGTGCGGAGATCCTCACGGTTAGTCGAGGCAGCCTCCAAGCGACCTGCTCTTTCATCCCGCAACTTTTGCAGGCGTTCGGTGATCCGCTCGGTAGATTCTCTATCGTCACCGGCTTCCCCAAGTTTTCTTTCTTCTAGCGCGATATGTTCATCCAGCTTGGAGAGTTTGGAGAGGTTAAGGACCAGTCCACCCCGGACCTTTTGTAGAGCCTTATCGAGTCCCCGGAGTTCGCGAAGAGGTAGCGGTGGGTCATCGTTCGACCCTTGGTCGAGGTTGAGTATTCCATCTATTTCGTTTTCGTTGATCTCCATTGTGCGAATAGCGTCGGTTGCTAGACGAGGGAGCTTGCTGAGCTCGACAGTTTCTATCCAGGCGTCCGTCTTCACCATCGTTTCGTCGGTAGACTGCAGGGCCGCTACAGCGCGGGCCGGCATAATTATTTGACCACGCGCCCAATCTACGAATCCTAGTTCGCTCTTTATGATTTCGCCACCGCCCCGGCTTCCAGCAATGGTGTTCAGCGATAGGGGTTTTCCGGTCCTCATGTTGACGAGCTCGATATTTGATGATTTTAGTCGCAACTTACCATGCAGATCCAATTCGAACTTGGAGTAGTCACGGCCGACAGATGGGACCACACCTTTTTCTGCCAAATTGTTGTAGTAGTCGTCTACGGCTGACTCGAGTAATCCCTGCCTTAGACTAATTGTGCTGGTAGCGCCACATATTTCCTACAATTCATGAATTGGAACTGGAGCCACTATGAAGGACGTTTCATCATCGATGTCATCATCGCGGAAATCGTCTTGGTCGACTTCGTCCATACCAATATCGTAACCATCCATTTTTATAATAATTATGTATTAAAGAAAAGTATTTAAATATGTCTTCAAGTCAATACGGTCAGAAACTCAATCCATACCGCAGACTGCGGGAGCCCCTTGGGGCGAAGGGTGTGAGACAGAGCGTCGTTATTACGAACAACTCATCGACGATCGACCAGAACCAGCAGCTCTTAGTCCGCTTCCCCAACCTCGGAGCTAGCGACGTCATTATGCCGGGGACTGTTTGCCTCGCTTTCACTATTTCGCTGACGTCGACAGACGCGGACCGAACCGTCGTTCAGAACCTGGGTCGCGCCATCGTCAAGAAGACCATGATAAAGATTTCTGGTAATGAGGTGATGTCGATCGACGACAGCGACGTCTACCATTGTTATCAGGACCTGTGGAAGGCGGAGCAAGAGCGCGAAAATGCGGTCTATCAGGGTATTGACACCAACAAAAATAAGAACGTTACCAGACTTAGAATCGGGGCTAGTAACAAGCTAGATAACGACGCGAGCGACAACGCGATCGCGGCCGCTTACGGCAACCGCTTCTACATCCCACTCGACTTTGAGTTGCTGGAGAGTCACATGCCCTACTATCAGAGCGCTTTGGCTGACCGTCTCGAATACGAACTAACGTTCAACGACTAGCGCCGAGTTTTCATAGCCACCGAAATGGCATCGACGTATACGATCGACAATGTTTCACTGGAGTACGACATGGTCACCTTGCCCGAACTCGCGCGATTGATCAGAACACAGTACGCTGGGCGCGTTGCCATACTTTACGACCGAGTTCTTCGCAATCGCAAGATGACGAAAGACAAAAGCGACACATTGTGGAATAGTAATGTCAACGTCCCCGCCCGCTCGATGAAAGGTATACTGCTGCTGTTCGAAGAGCGTCGGTTCGAGCTCGGGGCTAGAAAAACCGACAAATTCTATAACCCCAAAATCACGAACGAAGGTAGATGTGACGATCGAGGGAGTCCACAATCAGCTCTACAGCGCGGGCCTTCGCGCGCACCAGCAGTGGGATGAAGTCAGAAAGCAGTTTGCTGCTGGCTCTAAGCGTGACCCAGAGGTTGCCGCGGTTGCCAAAGACCTGCAGCTCTCGGACGTCTCCCTCGAGCAGTTCCTGACTAGCAAATACGCGTTATGGTTAGACATGCGAGTCAGCGACGACGACCAAATTCACGGTAGTGGACGCCAAGTTGAGAACGCTAGCGAGGGTGTGACGATCCAGATAACCAAAGAGGCGGATGGAGCTGGCGCATTGAACGTGTATCTATATATAATCACAGACGCACAACTCAACATCGAAGATGGTCGATACGTCTCAGCACTCTACTAAATCTAACGATTTATTAATAAATCAACACCACTTCACGATTGGAGATTTAACTCTACCTTCAAACTTTAAAGTTTGTGATGCCCACTCTGCCATAATATGTGGGCAGACAGGATGTGGAAAAACAATTTTCATCCTGGACTTGCTCGAGGGGTTATATCGTGGTGCCTTTCGACACATTGTGATCCTGTGTCCCACTGTGCGGCACAACGAGACTTATCAGCGGCGCCAGTGGATATGGACCGATCCTGAGGTATACGTTATTGACCCCGGCGACAGGCTTCACGATTGGTTGTGCGGCTTCTACCAAAGATTCCAGGGTGAGCCCACCCTATACGTGATTGACGACTGCTCGGCCACGGCGGCGATGACCAAAAAGAAGGACATGCTCTCCGAGCTCGCATTTTCTGGCCGCCATGCGGGTAAAAGCGTATGGATCTCCAGTCAGAAGTACAACGCCGTCCTCAAGGATCAGCGCAAGCAAACGAAATGGGTCGCCCTCTTTCACTGCAAGGACCGAGACTCATTCGATGACTGTCTTCGAGAGAACGACGTTATCCCAACGCGCCAGGAGCGCCTGGAGGTTCGACAGATGCTTTCGGAAACTAAGCACGCCAAGCTTCCGCTAAAGACTGATCAACCAACGGCTTACGAAGTTATCAATTAATTAATTTTATAATTAATTTTATAATTAATTTTAAGAAAATTATAAAATTAATTAGTAACTGCTCAGCAAATGCTTAACAATGCTGAGCAATTGCTGAACAATGCTGAGCAATTTCTGAACAATGGTTAACAATGTGGGTGCAATCCCCGATTGCTGTTGCTCCGCTTAATAATTGTTAATTAATTATATAATTTTCTTAAAATTAATTATAAAATTAATTTATTGCTTTGTTGCGAGCATAACGGTGATCATAAGTATCGGGTGGTGCGCTAGTATTACTTACCAATATTATTGGATTAAATCAATATGTTACACTTATGAGGCTAGTCACAATAGTACACCCAATACTGTTGAAATTAAAAACACAATGAACTACGACGAACTTCTCGATCAGCTAATGGAAGAGACAGTATGAACCGACACGCCATCTTTCCCAAAAGAAACTGTAGGAACCGACACGACATCTTTCCCGAAAAAGCAATCGGGGATTGCAACGGCTGCCGTTACGGTCCTGAAAGAAAATGAAAACACGACGCGCCGCGAGCGGCTAGCTGCGCTGGTTGCTGGGGGGCAATCGGAGCAGTATTTCGGTAGGCGTCTCATGTTTGCCAGGTGGATAAAATTCGTCAGATGTAGAGGTTGATAAAATGTATGCGCGATACGAATCCAAATTGGGGGCAGAGATGACGAAAACTCTTGGGGCGGCGGCTATTCATTTGTACGCTACCGCTGTCAGTGCAATTCTCCCTATATCTGACACTGCGGGGTTCATTGGTGATCTAGAGACTGACCCTTTTGTAGTACACACTCTTAGAACAGCCTGCTGCTCAATTTATCACAAGTTTGGAATGTACTTAGCTCCGCTGACAACCGCGTTGACCACGGCTAAGCACTGTCAATTTGGACATATATGCCCACAAACTATAAGCTCTAACATTATAAATGATGACACAAGACGCACCTGCGAGAGTGACGGAACCGACATCCCCGATTGCTTCAACACTGTTGAACCGGATTGCTCTTCCAATTCCGATTGATTCTCCAATTGCACGACACAAAAATACAAAAAGACAGGCAGCTGGGCGGACAGCGGCTGCCACCCGAAAAACTAAACAAGATAAAATACTCACATAGCTTCGAGAGGCCAAACAGTCGTTGCAATCGGGGATTGCGACACCCCAAATACAATCAGAAGAGCAATCGGGGAGTGCTGTAGCTCCTACCCCCTATTACCTCAACATTGTTGAACCTGATTGGAAAATCATCCCGTGGGTTGTTGGTGGTGGTCTGGCAGTTGTGGGCACTGTGTGTGGAAATACCTTTCGAGACAACCCCCAACATCAACACTGTTGAACCCGAGCATGTTGGAGGCGGTTCCGAAGAAAGTTACGAAACACCAATCGCAATTGGATGCGCCCCATTTAAACATTAAACGCGATCCCTTTTATATGCAATAAATATAATGGCTGAAAACGATGGAAAAATGATAGTGAATGCGGTTTATCACGCCATGATGATAACGGGTCTCACTGTCGGATATGCTCGACTATCAAAGATGGCCTTCGGAGGGCCCGCCCCCAAATTGGATATGACAGTGAGAGACGTAGGGTTCGTGACCTTAGATGTAGCGGCCGCAGTTTGGACCAGAGATTATCTAATTAAAGCTGGAATTCTACCAGCTAATATATGGAAATAAATGGCTTCGATCTTAATGATGATAGGTGGTGCGATTGTGAACGGAGGGGCGTTCGGCGGTAGCAACTATTTATTCTCGTTAATAGGAGCAGACTTTGATGAGAAGAAAAAGCGTCACGATTTAGCTGTAGAACAGTTCAATAGCGCAAAGGAAGCATGGGCTGAAAAACGAACCAACCGTGTGGACTGGATCAACGAAGAGCTTCGCCGCGAGAGTCACGCCGTGCAAACTTTCTGGAACGTTGACGAAGCCATGCGCGAGTACAAGCTGACATATCCACAGAAAAGTCTCGCAGCGCTTGATCCCGAGCCCCAACTTTCAGATTTCTATGTACCGTCATCGTCGCGTTCATCGTCGTGGGAATGTGTGTGGTGGGTCTCGTCAGCTACTATATTGAAAAAGCAATAAGCAATAATTGTTTTAACTTTTTTAAATAATATATATATAGAACGATGTTAGTTGACGAGCTTTATTTTGCTCTGATCGATGTAGGCTACACGGCCCTTAAACACCGTTTATCTGGCGCAAAGGGTCTGATCCGTCTGGCCCAAGACTCTCTAGAGACGTGGCGTGAGGACGAAAAAACGACCACCATTTTCGCAAATCGGATGTTAGATTCCTCTGAGTTCCCGCTCCCCCAATTCACGAATTGTAACAGGAGCCCCAATTGCGATTGGGGCTGCAGCGACAATCGCAATTGTACTTCCAACAAAGATTTAGTATCGACGACGCAGTTACCGGACGATCTGGTGAGGGCATGTTGGAGATTGTCCGATCTATTAGAATACCTCGCATACGATGGACACGCGCAAGGCCATCAAGAACCTCGCGGCGGCGACCAAGGTTTCAGAAAACGCAGCCAAGGAATGGCTCAAGAAGCAGGCCATCTGGCAGATCTATTTGCCCGCGCCTCACAATATTCCGCGCCCGAAATTCGACGTGCCGGTGCCGAACGAAGTCCACCAAACAGACCTCCTATTTCTCCCTCACGATCGCGTCGGTCGCAAGACGTACAAGTACGCACTGACAATCGTTGACGTGGCGAGTCGCTATAAGGGGGCCACTAAAGAGTCTAAGGAGGTGGCTGAGGCTCTTTCCCGAATATATAAGAGGAGTCCTCTCAAATGGTCGAATCTTCTCCAGGTCGATCCCGGCCGCAGGTTCATGGGCGCGGTCTCTCATCTATTGTCTAAACACAAAGTTTCTGTCAGACGCGGCCGTGTCAACATCCAACGGGACCAGGGGATCATGGAGCGGTTCAGTCGAACCCTGGCTGAGAGGCTGTTTGGACACCAATACGCCAAAGAGCTTGTAGATCCTCATTCGCGATCGACCGAGTGGGTGACCGCCGTGGTCTCCGCACTGAACGGCGAGGTCACTAGATTGATTGGTAAGAAGCCTGTAGATGCCATCAAGGCGCAAACGGTGGCGCACAAACCATCCGCTGTCTCGCGCGCGCGCCCCGTTGGTTTAGCGGAGAAACGACTTCCATCGGATGTTGCCGTCCGGTACCTCTATCAACCGGGAGAGCTCGACGGTGGCCGCCGACGCGCGACTGATCCCGTGTGGTCTATCAATGTATATCATCTAGATCGATCTATTGCCAAGCCCGATGAGCCCGTGCTCTACTATTTGGATGATGGTCCATCGCGCGGGTTTGTTCGAGAAGAACTTTTTGCGGTGCCTTCTGACACCCAGCTGTCTCCGGATGGCGTTCTCATTCATTCACTGAGCGCTGCGGCCCCTCTTTTTCGGTTACACTCAAGACAGGTCAGCCGCACGTTACCTCTGCAGTGTTGCTGTTGTCCAGCCGGTCGACACTGAACTGCTGTGTGTCTTTTGACTGGTACGCCAAGAGCAACTCGATGTTGCATGCCGCGCAGTGGTTCTGCTGACCGTCTTTGAGTACGATGATGTGGTCGACATTGAGGTTGAACCCCTGGAAACCTTTTGCCTGATCCTGGCGCTTGTAGGCTACGAGCTTTCTCTGAATATACTTTCTAAGCTCCTGATTGGTGGGCTGATTGACCTCATTCATCCAACCACCAACACCAATCGCAGATTGGATGGAATTGGGAGTCCAATCCTGGGGGATTGGTGGTGGATATACGATCCGCTGGAGCTGGCTCAGGTACTCTACTCTTGAGACGGCGAGGTAAGCAAGGTTGGACCACTCGAGGTAGTCATCGATGTTCCAGACCTTTTGTGGGTCGTGGATAGTGAGGCCCAGGCTCGAGTGAACCGTAAGGGCGTAACCGAGGCGCCAATCATCCCCCCTGATGGCAGCCTCTGCAGCCTCAATGGTGACATAGACGACATCATTCAGGACAAGCTCTTCCTTGTTGCCTGTACCAGGAATTGTCACAAGGATGTTCTGCTTCCGACTGTCTTTGGGGTGGTAGAGAACAGGCACCGGTATGTCTGGGAAGTGCTCCTTATGCCTTTTCAGTAACAGCTCCTGTGCCAGGTCGCGTACCTTCTGACGGCTGGTGAAGATTATGTCACAGGGCGTCCACTGCTCCACAAACCGGGACCATCCCAGGAAGCTGGGCAGAGCCTTGCGCATCTCATTGCATTGGACTCTATCTGGCTGAAGACGGATGCGCCTCTTCAGGGTCTTGAGGGCTTCGTCTTTCGCCCTGTGGTCTACTTCGACCTCTTCGTAGTAATCTACTTTTTGCTGCAGCCAGTCGTGTGGCATCTCTCCCACGATCGGTGGAGGTTGACCTTGATCACCACAACATATGACTTGAACCCCACGTTGATCCAGCCAGTCCAGGAACGTCTCTAGAATGTGCTTGGGCACAGTGCAAACCTCGTCCCAGATGATCACACGGGGGATGAATTTTTGACCCATCCGGTCGGGTGTCCAGTCATTCTGTCCGCTCCATCTGAAGAAGCTGTGGTAGGTCTGGGCTTTGACCCCACGAACCCGCATCTCCTTGGCCAGACGATGTGTCGGTGTAAACACTAGCGGCTCTCTTACTCGTAACTGTTCGATGGCTCTCGTAGTTTTACCACTGCCCCCAGCACCATTCAGGTAACTCATCCGGTGTCGGGCTAGCGGGTCGTTGTAGAATGGCGCGGTTGCTGGGCGCCGTGTCCTTATCCTGTATTTTATATTCTGGCTTGGGTCGGTATTATAACAAGTTTTGTTATGTATGACAGATTACTGTATATACCGAGTATAACTTATGGATTTCTTATCTCTAATAGGGTGTTATTTCTCATAATAATTAATTTTAAGAAAATTATAAAAATTAAATTATGACAAATTATGAGAAATTATGACAAAATATGACAAAATTGGGACTGAAATGGGGCTGGGAGGCTCGGTGAACACATAAAAGGGAAAGGATAACAAATTAGGGACTGAAATGGGGCTGGGAGGCTCGGTGGACGCAGAAAAGGGCAAGGATAACGAAATATGGAGGCCGAAATGGGGCTGGTAGGCTCGATGGACGCTGGCGAGGTCCCCCCCCCCCCCCCCCCAATTGTGTTACTCGGTTGGCTAGCCGAGCATATCCAAAATATGTGTCTTGCAAGGAAGCCCTTGATGATGTTCTTCATACACGGTTTTTTATCAGGTACTGGTGAAATTGGAAAACTAATTCGTCACAAATATACCAAAACTATTGATGATGCCCTTGAGATGGCGTCACGACTTGAATGCCGTCTAGAGGTTCAGAAAATGTAAAAGGAGCATGCGGTAGCGGTAGATCAAAGAAAGATATCAGAAAGTTTTCATGGGGGCATGTCAGACATTTTGCTCGCGATTGTTATCGCGGTCGTGGTGGTCGGTCGCGTAGTTTGCCTGATGCACCGAGAGGTAGAACTCGCGGTCAGGGCCGGGGATATGAAAATCCACCAGACTCATCTTTAAACTTCTAAAAGCTGCCACTGCACCCACATGGGGTCAGCCTTGAGCTCGTCAGGCGTTTCTTCATCAAACATTTGTAGCATTTCATTAGATGGCTGTCGTGCAAAGTCATAGATTGACACGGGATCAGGTATATTTCATGTTAGTGACATATTTAGGCTATCTAGTCCAATTATAAAAAGGAAGAAATTAGACACAAACATTTCAATAGCTGCCTCTTCAGTCAACAATGAACCAGTTAAATTGAAAGGAGTGCTGGAATTAAATGTCAAAATAGGTACTATAGACATTCCGTTCCCATTTTATGTGTCAGAACAGATGGTCAATCCAGTCATATTGGGGTGGAACGTTTTACAACATACAGGCCTAAAGATAGACAGTAAGCAAGGAGTGCTTTAACATGGAACACATGAAATACCGTTAATGCCACTATGGTGCTCTTTTCCTACGACATGCACAGCGCTGTTGAAATAGACTGAGATAATCCCGCCAAGAACAGAGGTGACTGTCTATGCGAGACTTGAACCTGATAAGGCATATGATTTGGGGCCGAATGGTTTCTCTGGAACTTTGGAGACAGAAGATGTTTATAGACAGGAGTGTGGACTACTGGTGGAAAGGACTGCTGGCACAGTGCAAAATGGCTTTACATTAGTGTGCGCATTGTCAATGTATCTGAGGCGTCTATAGAACTTCATAAAGATGCACCAATCGGTTTCTTTCATGCAGCCGTTCAACAGTATGTTAAAGTAGCGCGAGTCGGGGTATACATACTGATCGAAATGCCAACATTTGAACAAGAACAAACCAAACAAGCGATGTATATACCTGATGTTGACTTGCCTGA
This sequence comes from Conchocele bisecta, assembly GCA_029237695.1. Taxonomy (NCBI): domain Eukaryota; kingdom Metazoa; phylum Mollusca; class Bivalvia; order Lucinida; family Thyasiridae; genus Conchocele; species Conchocele bisecta. Next base: position 139,715,112 of record CM055266.1, on the reverse strand, counting down.
ATCAGCACTTAGCGAGTTCCAAAAGCATGAAGTTAATTCCTTATTTAGCCGTTATTCGGATGTGTTCGCTAATGATTCCATAGATCTGGGAAGAACCAATATGACGAAGCATATGATAAATGCAGGATACTCTCTCCCAATAAAGCAAGCTTACCGACGTATACCAGGTAATTTACTAGATGGGGTACAGCCACAGACAAAATCAATGTTGTCCAATGGAATTATAGAGGAAAGCAAAAGTGCTTGGAGTTCACAGGTAGTGCTAGCTAAAAAGAAGGATGGTAGCTTAAGGTTCTGTGCAGATTACAGGCGTATAGATGCAGTAACATACAAAGACGCACACCCACTACCACGGGTTGACGATTGTTTATATGCGTTGTCTGGTGCGACTATCTTTAGTACGTTGGATTGAAATGGACGAAGTTTATCGTGAAAAGACTGGATTTTCGTCTGGAAACAATCTGTACCACTTCCCGGTTATGCTTTTTGGTCTAACAAATGCTCCTGCAACATTCCAACGACTAATATACCTGGTATTAAGTGGTCTTCATTGGACTGCATGTTTGGTTTATCTTGATGATGTGATACTGTTCACCAAAACCGTAAATGAGCATATGCAGCTGCTGGAAGATGTTTTGTCACGTTTACGACAAGCTGGTGTGAAATTAAAGCCGAGCAAGTGCCATCTCTTCCGGGAAAAGGTCTCATGTTTAGGTCACGAAGTATCAAAAGAAGGTGCAGCGCCAGAAACCCGAAACATAGAAAAAGTAAAACACTTCCCTGTCCCTCGCTCAATCCGTGAGGTTGAAAGTATTGTATCGTTAGCATCCTACTATCGCCGTTTTGTCCATATATTTTAGGTTTAATGTGCTTAATATCTATGGCAGAAAAACGTGCAACAGACTGTAGTATGACTAATTATATATATTATATTATGCAAGAATTTATGTTCACCTTTTTGAAATTTACTTTTCATATAGTATTTACAATTGCAATTTACTGCCATTCTTGAAGTTATTGTACGTCACGGGCACCTGCTATTTGCATGTGGGACACTGAATCAGGTAAGAAAAATTATCCACTACAGACGATACTTTGTTTAATATTTCAGTAACTAATAAAGGTATTTTGACGCGATGAAGGGCAGATACCCCGAAAATTGAATAGCAACACATGACGATGTCCTCGTCCTCGTATATTTAGCCGTTTATGAATTATTTCGTGAACATATATACATTTTCCTGGAAATAAGGAAAGATTGGGTGCACTCGGATCCAAAATATGCCCCGGAATCAGTAAAAATGCAGTTTCTAGCCACAAACAGAGACACATGAACACTGAACAGGCCCTGATAAAGTAATGTTAACATGCAATAACACTATATCTAGTATGCCCATATATAAAAAGCCCACCTAAATTTTGAGTTAGTAGGGTCGGCGGGGCGGATAAGATTTTATTGTAGTTTCCTATTGGACAATATATTCTAATTCTGATAAGAAATATTTCCAGCTCGAAAATTGTCCAAAATCGGTTTAATTTGCATAAATTAAAAAAGGCTGCCAATTTGTGTAGCATTCGGCATTTTCAACCTGATATATTCAAGTGAGCTAAATGTAATGTTGTTATGTGTTTCATTATAGCATGCCGGGTTAGAAGCATATCATTATGATTTAGACGAATTCTACATTAGTAAACACATTCAAAATGGCCACCAAAATCACTATGTTTACCGTAAACATATTATGTCAGCTACGGTATACCCTTTCCGTTAAATATTTTCCTCATAAGTACATGTGTGTGGCATTAAAATAATGTATAGACAACACGGCAATTAAATAAATTAATAAAAAAAAAACGGCCGACATTACCTGTATTTATCTTAACTTTACATGCATTTAAGCTTTGAGAAATACACTAGAGCGCTTTTGCACTTCCAAAAGCACAACATTAATTATAATAATGCATTTAGCAATGATTGTGCTTTTTGTAACTAAACATTGCTATATGGACAGTATTACTTCATAGTTCTGCTGTGCATATCGAAGGTCTGAAATTGTTGACTTACCTGTTATCGGACATAACCAATTGCCGGACAAACTCACAAATACTGTTAAAGTCATCAGTTATGGTTATGCACTATGTATGTGTATGTTTAAGGTAGTTGACACTGCTTACATAAATAAACCATATGAATGTGATCAGTCAGTCTTTATGCAGATATTGACACCAATAAAAATACTTACTGTAACCTGCAATTAATATACCACTATTAATGTAACACATGTATATTACTTATAAAAGTAATATTATACGTGCAAACATCAAACTTTGCTAACTTTTTTCTAACTACAGCATCAGACGTCATATCTTTGCTGTGTTGGCAGTATCTGCATAAAGACTGATTGAAAACATACATATGGTTTATTAGTGTAAGTAGCTATCGTTTTATGACTAGGGGTATTTATTAGATTTCCATAGTCAGTACATGGGACCACAAGAAAGGTAAACTAACATTAAAGACTTAATTATTCCATGAGTTCTAGGTGAGCCAAGTCATTCGAAAATATATCACTTGCTGTTTGCAACCATCCAAGAGAGAGAGAGAGAATCTTACACGAGTTATGATTAATTTTTCAAACGATTTACTGACTTCATAAGCTGATGAAATCAGTAAGCTGGTTTAATAAATATCATATTAAATTTAACATTACGAATGTTAGATTATATTTATTGCATAACCACACAATCCTGTGTTGAAGCTGTGCTAAAAATATGACACGGCAGCGTACGCTTTTCTATATATCGGCCAGCAAAGCAGTTTCAGTCGACTATCGACGAAAATGCACACACACTACCCTTACAAGCGGAAACGTCTCAACCATCAATCTCTACAATCACAATCTCTCCTAGCGATGTTTGTGACGCAATAAAGGCAATTGATTGACCCATCCAAAGCTAGTGATCCTGGTCTTATCAGCCCAAGACTTCTACGGGAAGCAGCAAACGTATTATCACTCCCCCTCTCCACATATTTTACAACATTGATCCGCATGTCTCATTTCCCCTCTTCTTGGAAGCTAGCCAACGTTACACCCATCTTTAAAAAGTCAGATCCATCAAAACCACAAAACTACCGTCCAATATCTCTTCTCAGCTGCATTGATAAGTTGATGGAGCGCTGCATCCACGAGTATCTGTACAACTTTCTCATTGACAACAATAAGCTAACTTCATTCCAATCGGGCTTTATTAGAGGCGACTCTACTGTCAACCAACTTACTTATGTATACAACGACATCTGCAAGGCACTTGATGACGGCAAGGAGGTCAGAGCAGTCTTTTGTGACATCTCTAAAGCTTTTCACAGAGTCTGGCATCGCGGTCTTCTATACAAACTGTATTCCCTTCGTATTCACGGTCCTCTTATAGTACTGAACTTATAGCTTTATAAATAATGCTGTAAAATACATATTCCATCATCAATCTACACATATTACCATCTATTTCAAATATAAATGATCAATTGTTATTTCAATCACCATTGATAATTAACTAGTCACAACCTGCCTGACAGTAATGCCATGTATAGTGTACTCACGCTTATAGTGGAGAGGAATTCATATAAGCTTTTTTAAGCTTGTTTTCAAATCCACACACTATGTAATGTTTGTATCATACCATGTATTGTTCCTTTACATGACTTATAACTCAATAAATATTGTTTAAACTAAAGTAGTTTCAATTGCCTGTTCGCTTTATAACAGATTAATTTAATTCTGATTTTCATTTTGGAAAATACTGAAATTTATAATATTGTAAATGTAAACTGATTTACTAATATTGATAATCACGTTTAGTATCCGCAAACAAGATCAACATGTAGGGAAATACATACTGCCAGTGCATGTTCATATTGTTAATGTTTGCCTGTCCGGTTGACGGATATGCTGACACAGTTTCCTGACCTCTTTATGCAGTGTTCATGCACGGTATTCATTTTTAGTAACAGCATTGACCTTGATACACATTTAACATGTGAGAACTTGCAAACTAACTCAATTATAGAGTGTGGATATGAAATAGTATGCACGGTAGAGTTTCAAGAATGGTCGTCTGAATATCTGGTTCGCCGAAGAAATATTCCAACAATACCAGGTAGAATACTGTTGATCGGAAACCCTTATGAATCTATTTGCATTTATGCCACATGTTCCATTTGAGCAGTTAGATACATATTCATGGGAAAGCACATGTGCACATGTATGTTGTGTGTATCTCAAATGGTGTGGAGGCGGCCATATTTGTTTACATAACCAATGTATATTGGAGCAGAAATACTTCCCGTGACCTCCGTGATACGGTCACATTTGCCCATTCAAGACACTAGTGCATTACGAGATGTATTACACTGTGGTAAGACACTGCCAATGTCCATGTTATGCAATAAAATATGTTCACAAGTCACAGGAAGAATACTGAATATCGAATATCCAAATAAACAAATTTACAGGCTGACCGTGTGGTATATCGGGTGAATGTATCGAGTATTACATGTTCTTGTGACGCTGAACCCTATTTAGAATTTACATACACATAAATAGATCATCACACATCATATCACTATTACTAATTTCAATGTAATTGGGTGCTGCTGCTAGAGACTAGAGATATAAATGTCCTCATCACCGAGTATCGAACATGAGTATTATGTGTATGATGTTCCAATAAACCATGTCAATAATAAATGACAGTGGTATACTACTTGTTCAAGACAAAACGTACAAGCCACGCTAGCCAAAACTAAGTATTTAAATTGCGTCACAAAATAAGATATCAACTGGTGCAATCATACCATAATTGAAATGCCGACGATAGTAGTGAAACCAAGAAGATGTTTGGCGATAGCATAGTCCAACCTGAGGACAAACGTGTGTGTACATGATCTATAAGAATAAATCAACACTGGTGAATACAAATTAACAAATAACAACATCACACTAATATATATTGTAACAACAGATTGTCTGAGAAAGCATATTTCCCGAGCAAATTACCAAAAGCTTATCTGAAAATCATCACTGATCGTTACGCCAAACACAACATTACATGTAGGAAATGGCTGGAAAATGGCGGATTATACTGGTGTGACAACATTCGTGCACACAAAGCTATGATGGATTAGATGATATGTGGTTCTGTCAGGAAATGTTTAACACGACGTGTGTGTGTTGCTAACAGTTTACAGTACACAACGGCTATAAGAACAGCCAGTACTGCCTCAATTAGTCAGTAGAACAGGGTTCAGATGAGGAGGACAGTGATTGAAATCATACCACCGGTTCTTTGTACCTGTTACTGGTCTGAAGATATAGGCACATTATCGATCGCCAATGTTTTATATGTATTGTATACGAGTACATTATGTTGCTTTCTACGTGAATTGCTCTCAGAGTTTCAACCATGGTATAATTGCTTCTGGTATAATCGTCTTCTAGACGCAATTTAAATACTCAGTATTGGCTGACATGTCCTGTACTTCCTATCTTATTATTGACAAACTGTGTTCATTGGAACACCATACACATCATACTCGCGTTCCATACTTGGTAACGACAACATTTATATCACTTGGAGCAGAATTAAATTACTTTGAAATTAGTAATGATGTACATAAACGCTTGTACTCGTGTGGCTTATGTTGAAACTGCCAACACATCACATTATTACCAGCCACCGATCATCGCGGATAGGTTGCTTGTCGATTTCCAGTGTTGGCTGAATAACCATTATATATGATGATTGATAAATGCTACATCGATTTCATATGCACAACTCATCATTGATATAGCATGGACAATTATATCGTTATCAACGCAACGTCTTCATGCGATATGAAACCCAACGTCAAAATAACGGTAAGTTAATGTTAGCTCCTTATTGTTCAAAAGAAGAAGAACATGTCCATGCTTTCATTCGTGCTCGCACAATGGGTTATTATTTTTCAAAATAAACGGTATAAAATCTTGTTTTATACTACATGCACTTCCGACAGCTAAGTCGGGCAATGCAATTCACCTTTGTGCAAACATACCACCTGAAATACCAGCAGTAACATTATTGACTGCTGACGTTGTCGGAGTGGATTCCCTTTATGGGGCTGTTCGTGTACGGTTTTAAAAAATGAAATCACATAGGGCAAGATTGGGCGAATATGGAGGACTCAATCGACGATATTTGATAATAGATTCATCCACTGTAACCACTCAATTGGAAAAATGTACAGATGTCACTTCAACTATCCTAAAACTCGAGAGAAATTGGTAACTCGCCTGGCCTTCTGCTACATGTTCACCATCATCGGGATCCATCTAGCCATAGGTCTCCTCATATTTAAATATTTTTAATCACAATGAGTTCAACCGATCTGGCATTTCACGAAAAGTGGTCAGTCGGCCAAGACCTTTACTTTGCGTCACAACGTCTGACGACGTCACTTTTGGACGTCCATGTCTGGCCTAGCCTTTCGCGCCTTCATGTCCATTGTCTATCCGACTGTATCGTTCGTATATTGTCATCCCGATGATGGACTTTCTCTCATCATCAATATCTCGTGTTTTGTGTTAAAATACAAACTTTAATATAATCTCTTGGTTTTTTCGACATATTCTCTTAGACAGAGCTGGCAGTCGTTAAATGCAGTCATTTCCGGTCATGATGTCAGCTTTTTAAATTATGTCGTCGCATACGAAATGTTATATAATGTCGCTATTATTCCCCAAAATTATTTCAGACAGCAGCAAACAACAGGGAACCGCCAACACTTCTCACTCTGCCTTATTTGAAAATTATTCATACGAAATTACGTTACTTGTGCCGCAATCAAAAGCATGACATTACATTAACAACTGCAACACGAGCCATAAACACCATTTTCATACTTTGTCTTGGCCTAATCGGAGACACTTGGCCAGGCTACGAGATATCCAAATTTGGTTGACATGCGATAAAAGATGACAAATCTATAGGGCTTGTCCGGGTATTTTATCAACACCCCTTGTATACGCCGTTGATAAAAACGTCGTAATTTCGACGTCATTGATCTAAAATGTCATATAAGTTTTTAACACGTGTCATAAAAATACTTCTAAAATGAAAAATAATTGGGATACATTGATAATCTTTGCGGCATTTAAAGATGAATTTTTTTTTATTAAGCCCGGTTTTCGCACGGCGCGGCTCAATTATATTTAGGGCAAAAATAGTAATTTTGGCGGACATTTTGAATTTTCTACCGAAGCGCCATTTGTCTAAATAATAATATTATGCTCTAAATCCACCATGCTGTAAGGAAAACAGCGTTTTAGCTCACTTGAATATAATCTCTCGGGCCGAAAATGCCGAACATTACAGAAAATAGCAGCCATTTTGAATGTATACAAATTAAACCGATTTTCGAGCTGGAAACATTGGTTTTAGGATGTATTGTTCCACAGGAACACGCGATAAAACCTGTTTCACCCCGCCGGCCCTACCAAATTATTGTTTTACTGCCTCAGCCTATACCATATACTGCACATTCGCCAATCCGTCATGAAAACCCGAATTGTAAACTCGAGTGCATCCCATCTGTCCTTATTTACAGCAAAAATAGAGGTATTCTCGAAATAATTCCTAAACGCTAAATATACGAGAACGGGGACATCGCCATCAGTTGCTATTCAATTTTCCAGGCTATTCAGTTACTGAGCCACTCAGTAGGCACAAAATGTTCTTTATAGTAATTAAATAAGTGTATAATTGTGTCACTATTGCACCAGTTCTACAAATTACGAGTGCCCGCTATACAGATATAATCCTTTAGTAATATTTATTTTACTGATAGTGACGCGCGGTGGTATCAGGCTATTTTCATATGCAAATGAGGCATGGTATTTTTTTATTATTTATACTAATTAAATGAATCACCTGAAAAAAATAATATTTTCGACAGATTAATAAGTATGATCATTGCACATCAAAAAATAATTATAGAGAAGAAATAGTAATGTCAGTTAACATTTTAAGGAAACACGGTTATCGCCCCTGATATCAGTGTGAAAATTCATGTTTGATATACGAAGTATAAAAATGCCAATGATATCGTCCGGAAATGGTTCATGACTGTTCATATTGCCCGAACAATGTAATATCTAATGTATGGACGAACAAAATATGCCTACCTATATTATAACCTGGCACGTGGGCATGTACCTTTTAGTAATGGTTTGAAGTGGAATATGTTTCTTACCTGATTCACAGCACCCCATCCAAATAGCAGGTGCCCGTGACGTACTATACCCACCGTGTTAAACATGTGCAACATTGATTTTGTCTACGTTATCAGGTTATGGAAACGTATCCACGTCCTTACGCAGCGGCCCCTGTACCATACGTAACTATATGGAAAGTTCGGGTGCCCACAGTGTTACATTTCTGCTTCTATTCAAATTGTGTATATATACCCATTTAGGTAACCATACATTCGACATCCTACTGCAAGGCTTTCATAAACATGTTACGGTCAATGATGGAGCAAGACGGACAGGCGCGGCCGACCATCAAGAAAGTCCTCCAGTTTCTAGAATCTCACACGCACACTGAGCCAGGACCAACCAGCATGGTTCAGCCAGTGGATACACCACTAGACAGACCGGAAGATCGCAGTAGGACATCCACAACTGTTAGGTTCAGTCAAACGTGCCCACCAGGTAGCTCACTGATGAACATGATGGACGGCGACAGTGGTATTTCCAGCTCAGAGCAAACAGGTAGCAGTAGCATTGTTTTACATATTGATGAACAACAAACACACAATTGTTCAATATGTTTTAATGAGCTCAAGCTTTTTGTTCGCTGATGTTTACTATGGCTTTCTCGTTGTAGTGCAACAAATACAAGAATTGTGATATCACTGTGTGTGTCTATCATTCGAATTTCCATTTACTAGTATTAATATTTTGAAAGTTTCAGTAAATTATCCACAGTATAATGGGAATGTTCACAGGCCAATTATAGCTGGACTCCCACATGCCAGGTTGTAATTATAGGGAAACATATTATTTTCGTCCATGCTTTAGATTAACATTTTTCTGGAAAAAGAAACATTAATTTACCATTACCGGACGTGTTAAAAGCATTATTATACATTTGTTTTTGTATCAAACGTTAATTGTCACTCTTGATAGCAGGGTGGATAACTGTGTGCAATGATCATACGTTATTATTATAATATGTCGCTACAAATATTTATTCAAGTGACGCATTTAATTTACATAAATAATTGTGATAAAAGTGATAGCCGGTGAGTGTCTCACACACGAAGGTTAAGGTCACCAAGGCAAATGTCACACACAGTTCACTGGGGTGGATAGCCATCAATGTGAGGAAACGTTTGGTAATGGATCATGAGATATTCACCATTTGGACGTGTGTCCAAATTTGTTGACACCAAGGTGAAGGTCACCAATGTTGAGGTCAGTCGAATTACATGGGTGGATAGCCATCAATGTGAGAAAGCTATTGGTAATTATCTGACTTAACAGGTCATGAGATATGCGAAGCTTGGACGTACGTCCAAAATTGTTGACGACGACGCAGGAATTGTTACCGCTATCTCGTATGTCTCACTTTGCACAATCCTGTGTGAGACAGAAATGTCTCAAAATAGGCTGATACAAACGCGCATCCCTATCAATAATTTAAAGATTAATAAATTAGTATATCTGTACAGCTGGCACTCGTAATGTGTAAAACTGGTGGTGTCGTTGCACAAATATACACTTATTATAAAGAATATGTTATGCCTACCAGATAGGACTCCAACTTTGTAAATAGTATTACTTATTCAATATTGAAATCCATGTACGTTTATCATGCATAATAATAACTGATTCCTCCACATTATGCTTGAATATAACAATTAATGTTTCAGATGACAGCAGCTACAAAGTTGTACAGATTCGAGGTAGTGTGATCAGTTGTACTATTATTATAATCTAGCTTCCTTATACAATTGCTTATTTTTATATTTATTTTCTTTTTAGTCACAAACATACATGTTACGTAATAGGATATATATACATGTGTTGTCACTGGAGTGTACATGACAGCAGGGTACGAGTCCACTTTATTTGAATTATTTCAATACAGTGTAATCTCACTATACCGAATTCCACGGATACCATCGGCGTGTTCGGTATATAGAGGTTCAACTGTACAACTCATGTACCGCAAAGCCCAGCTCTTCCAACAGGTCCATGGTGTGGCTCTGACAGCTGGTGATTGATTGCTTACAGTAGAAACTCGCTATACCGAACATCCCGGCGTTCGGCACGGTGAGGTTAAACTGTACTTGCATTTTATTATAGCCCTCTGTTATGTACACTGTACATAACAGTATCATGGTATCTGTCTATACTATCAGTAAATGCTAACACCTACTTCAAACCCTTCAACACCAAGCATTAGTTTTAATAGGTATAGCGAACAGTATAGATAAAGATGAAGGATGGAATCACATCAATTGCTTCTTAATGGTATAAACCCGCTTGCAGTGACTAATTCCTTTTAGTGATTCATAGTTACCACTGACTACCAGTTAGCTGCAAATACGACACAAATACAAACCCGCTTGAAACTCTTAAAAAGCTTTTTAAATCAATATGTTTAGCATTGGACACATCTACATAATCACTATAAACACTGTAATATATTAAAGTGGCTGTGCATTTCATACAAACAGTTGACGTATGTCAATTAATGTTGTATGAATACAGTCTTGTCACGGGTCATAAGCATGCGTTTGTCGGCTAAGTATCGCAATTTTAAGGTCAGCTTCCTATATCAACTAAATATACCTTCTAACATCAACACAAGGACATTTCATATTAAAGTGAACTTGGCTGTAGGTCTATTGCATCGCAGATTTGTCTGAAAACCACGCGAGTGGTGACGTAATCACTTTCACAGAGTTGTGGTTACTACTCATTACCGCTTTGCTGCAGATAAGACACACCAGCTTGAAACTCTTTAAGAGCTTTATTACAAGATATTTTCAGCATTATACACGTGTATATAATCACCACATTGTATAATCACCGTGTATATAATCACCAAATTTAACAATGCCAGAATTGAATGTTATCGCTGATATCTCCGATGACGTAGTGTTATGTTTGTCATGTGACTACGTCCGCGGGAAATTAATATGACTACTATATTTAGCAAAACAAGCATTTGCAACACTAGTTATTTTTTCAATAATAAAACTAGAAAATGTGGCCTGGCGACGCACTATTTGAAAAATGTTACAAAAACTTTCAATAAATAAACAGACAGATGTATGGACGTACAATCAATAGTAAGGGTAATTGTATTAATGTGGAATGATGTATACATGTAGTTACTAAGTAATGCATGTGTGCAATATGAAGATATTAGCTGAAGGCAAACTGAAATTATCGGTGATTTGAGAAAAACAGACACACGGACGGACGTACGATCAGTAGCGAGGGTAATTGTATTAATGTGGAATAATGTATAGTTACTAAGTAATGCATGTGTGCAATATGAAGATATTACCTGAAGACAAACAGAAAGTATAGGTGATTTGAGAAACTCTTACACAAACTTTCGAAAAATAAACGGACGGACAGATGGACAGGGCGAAACCACAGGTGGAAGACTCGGACCTATGACACCAAAATAATGCCTATTAAAAAAATCCCATTACCCCACCCATTTGGTATCGTACAGTACCATATTATATTTATAAAGGGGAGTATCAATATGGCTATTATAGAAATAGCCCTCTCTTTTCCGGCTCGCACAAACACAATAAACATCGATTAAATGTATGAATTCTGTCTCTGACAATCGATAAAGGTATTAGGTGTGTGAATACACTCACTTCAAATCGCTGTTTCCAGCATTTATTCAGTTATTCGGATTTTGTATACCCCATCCAAAGCGAAATTTGCGTGTACGAAAGAATCTCACACATAATCGGAGACCGTCCGGCGTGGATTATCGGTCATATTTGGCCGATAGCTGATCGCCAGCTCAAACTAAAGTCGTGCACCATGACCATATATATTAGAAACTCCAACCATACAAAGTTCGTCCAATTGTGATCGTTCACCGATCTAAAAAACACTTTTTTGTCTAATTTCGTTCATTATCTGGAACTGGGTCAATGCACCATCTTCCATAAAACAAGCACCGAAGCGTCTATGTAAGAACATCTGATTGGCTAAACCTAAAAATAGACGCGAGGACTTTCCCTTTTAAAGGTTTCCGGAAGACATAATCTGATAGTACGCGAATCATGAATGAAAGCCAATGAAATAAGAAAAAAAATGTGTTTTTCAGATCGGTGAACGATCACAATTGGATGAACTTTGTATGGTACTGTACGAGACCAAGTGGGTGGGGTAATGGGATTTTTTAATAAGCATTCCACCTGTGGGCGAAACCTATAGGGCACCGCCGATTCTCGTCCGTCTTTTTTTACATACATGTATATATGAAATTAATAAACTTGTTAATACATGTAATATTAAATCATCGCTGTATGTATAGCTCAATCTAAAGTGTAGATATTGATTAACCCTTTAAACACTACAGCCCTCTATAGCAGTGTTTGCAAACAGTGTAGATCCAGTGGAGCTGGTGTAACATTAAATGTTGACCCCCGTTGAAAATTAACCCGTGGGTAATTTTTCCCACGGGTAATTTTTCAACGGGGGTCAATGGATTTAATGGTGAAAACTGACCCCGACCGTTAATCAATGACCCATTAATTTGTAAAACAATTCACCCTCGTTAAAGGCACATGCCCACTCAATAATGCCCACTCACTTCGTATCGTATGCCGGGGGGGGAGGGGTATAACTAATCTTTCAAAAAAAGGACCGCATGTCTGATCAAAATTAAACACAGATCAGTAGTTTTCAACGACTGTTGTAATTTAATATTGAAATTGACCCGCGGTTAATTTTCAACACTGAAAAATTACCACTGGTCAATTTTAAACATTTTAAAATTACCCGTGTGGGGTCAATTTTCAACAGGGTCAAAATGTAATGTTACACCGACTCCTGACGAGCCGTCTCATCAGGATCTGCACTTATTGCAAGTAATTTTCATATATTTGAGATAAGAAAATACATCCCTTATTCATAAATAGACTACCGGTAGTCTGAAAATCATTTTGTGACGACTGGATTGGTCAGAAAATTAACATACAGTGAAACCTGTCTAAACCGGACACCCTGGGAGATCCCCAGGGTGTCCGGCTTAGAGGGGTTTCACTGTAAATCAGACACCTCATCATCATGAGCCGGTTTAGAGACGTTCCACTGTATCACAATCCATTCCAGTTATTTAGGGGTGAATGGGTTAAACACATTGACTGATTTCATAAGAAAATCGGCATACCATTGTTTCTTATTAATTCATCACTGTGTAAGATCCACTGTATTTTCATTTACAGTACGTGTGACAGAGGAGCAAGAGAAATGGATCCAAAAATGCGAACAACTGACAAGGTATGGGCTGTCACAGTCACAGGTGGAAGACTCGGACCTATGACACAAACAAAAAATGCCTATCAAACAAATCCCATTACCCCACCCACTTGGTCTCGTACAGTACCATCTTCTCTAATAGATGATGGTACTGTACGAGACCAAGTGGGTGGGGTAATGGGATTTTTTTAATAGGCATTTTTTTGGTGTCATAGGTCCGAGTCTTCCACCTGTGGTCACAGTTCGCGGGCTACACTTATTTCACATATTGCAAGATCTAACTCACAATAAGTTTGACAGGAAATGGAAAATCAATACTCGGATGGGAGATGCATAGTAAAATTTAGCTAAACTATAAATATGTTATTGTTCACATATTGGATTTTTCATTTAATTCCTTAAAAATATAATATGTGAACAATAACGTATAGATATAGTACACATACTTGTCATCATATGTGGCTGTGACTGGAGAAATGGGGCTTATGGGTTTTGTGACTCGTGTAGCTCCCAGTGAAATAGCACACTCCTGTAGCCTGATAATGATCTATGTTGCTTGTTAGAAGCAGGACAGATGATGCGTTGATGGAATAGCGAACAGTACAGATGATCTGACTGTGCGGATGCACAGACTGATCTAGAAACAAAATTGCTACCCCACTCCATACTTCTCACGAGGGTAGCAATTTAACCCCACCCCTTTAATGTAACACATGGAAAAGTGATTTTTGCAATCGGTTATCCGGCGTGTTTGATATGTTAGCGATATAAAACTTTCAAAGCTGCATCAATAAATTATGACTAAAGAACAAAAACATGCAGACATTGGTTAGTTTACCGTGTCAAGGTGTTTATCTGACATTTACATGCATATCTTGTAAATTTGAAAGCTTCATTTCGTTATGTTGAATGTTGAACAACGACAAGAGAAAAGATGGCTTCCATCGGGAAATGATTTCCCTGTTCTATTATTTTGGCAATTTACTAGTTTTACATCAAAGATTATTTGTTTAAAGGTATAAAATATACAGTTTACTAAATATTTTACCTACATACAACAGGTTTGGGTATGCACTTCGGTTGCTCACATTGTGGGTCAAATTGTAGATGTAGATAACATATCGGAGGCGAATTATTGCGGCTGAGGCTGATCTTGATATACACTGGTTGCAAAATCCATAAGCCCAATTTATCCAGTCACAGCCACATATACTCCAAGAAAACGTGGCATTTAGGATTGGTCACCAGTGTGTTAAACTAGCTGCAGTCGCAAGTGATTTGGAGCAACAGTTGCACTGTTATATAATAAATAATACTAGAAATGTGGCCTGTCGCCACACGAATGCCCCCGCTGGCAGCCAAAGAAAACGAGACACATTTGAAAATTATAAGCCATTTTAGCCGAGCGTTAAGGTTTCGAACGCACCAAGTCTGTGACATTGGCCCTGGGCTTAGCGGGGCGGGACGAATGTGGATTTATCACAGGGCGGTAGAGGACCATTGGAGCAATGCGTGTGTGAAATGTGAAGCAGATCCGAGCAAGGAAACAAAACAAATAAGCCATTTACCCGAGCGTTAAGGTTTCGGGACGGACGTACGTACGGACGTACAGACGCCGGTAACGCTATATGCCAGGCCTCGACAAATCCACTCGTCCGCTCGTATTTACGAGTAACTTTTCAGTCTGGGCGAGTGAAAATTAAAGCCGCTCGTCCAGTCGGGCGAGTGGAAATTTGAAGATCACCACTGAGAAGATGCAAATGCGAAGTTTTACGAAGCGAAATACTAAATTCCAATAAAATATTACTGATTACCGAGCGTGGTGTCAAGATGTCAGACATACGCCGGTTTTTGCAGAGCGGCGGAGATATTGATAGATCGAAAAGGCGAAATTAATCACGGGTATCTGGCGAATTATATCTAAAACTTGGCAATCTTATTCTTCCTGCATTATTATTCCCGTTTACAATAAGACGCAAACTGCAGTGTACCCCTCCCACCCACGGCACCATTGTTTCACGCTTTGTAGTAACAGTTACACAAATTACATAAATTACATAATTTATTTGTTGAAGCCGCGCACCGAAAGCTGGAAATATAGATCTACACGGGCACATTGACTGTGGAAATAGTATTGTATAATGATCACAAACTAGATACACATGCATTTAAAGACATTATATAATTACCATTTCTGAAAAATGTATGTTTTGTTATTTGACCAAAAGTTTGGACGAGTAGAAGTCCAGTCTGGACGAGTAGATTTTTAGGTTCTCTCGTCCAGTGGGACGAGTCAGAAAATAAAAATTTGTCGAGGCCTGTATGCCCCACTCATCATTCGGTAAACAACTCAATATGATGACACAATTTAAATCAGCATTGTATGGAAGTTCTCTGATAACTACTTGGTGAGTTAAGTATCAGCTGCCAGGTATTATCCATGGCCGTAGACACCACGACAGTCACAGCCCACCATGGCGACGATTGTAGGAAATGCCATTTGTGCACTGTGGCACTATTTTGTTCTACCAATGATGATCTCTAGAATGTAGACAAGAATTCTGCCATGGAAGCGGTGTCGCCCCTGCCGAGGCATTTGACTGTAACATGATCATGGGCATGTGCTAAAGTAGATATCACAAAAACCGTCAGAGAAGTGCATGTTTAAAATACGAAAAATTACCAAGGTTGAAGTAACTTTTTGACATAAAAAATGGCTAATGTGGAGGTCAAAATCCGATATACGATGATGAAGAAACTTGTGCAAACTTTTTGACGCAAGCAATGGCTAAGTGTTTCCACAAAATGTGAAGGTACAAGAGGTCAATTTCATGTTAATGGGGAAACGCGTGTGTTCCAAATGCTGTTGTACAAACATTTTAACGCAAAAGAAATGATGTATCAAGTGTCGAAATATTAAAGCCATCCGTCCAGTAATATTAAAGTTATACCATCATGACGAAGCTTGTAAAAACTTTTTGAAAAATTTCGGATGACGACGACGGAAAAGTCGGGACTTTTGCTTAAACAGGCGCGAAAAAAAATCCATTTTCAGGGTATAACTTGATATTTATCCCCCCCCCCTCCCCGCCCCCTCCATCCCCTCGTCCCCTCCCACCCACCCATAAATGTAGACACCACTACGTGGCTGTTATCTGAGAGCTTAGATATCTTACGATCATTATTTATTTCCAATCCAATCTAGTAGTATATGAGAGTCGAAATCGAAAAACGCGCGGTGTCTCCCACCAGGAGGTGGTATCATCGTTGACTCTCATATACTACTTGGTTTTCCCCCACTGTTATCACGGTATGGATGAGAAGAGTGAAAATTAAAATTTCATCAACCGCGATACCATATACTTCATGCTTGTTTACCATAGCGATCTCGTTTGTAAGGATAGAAGTTTAAAAAAAAAAAGGTTGTAAGTCCAGCCGCGGCGCCAACTCACAATCCACGTCTCTATAGAGTGTCGCCTTAGCCCACACGACTACGAAGGCTGTTATTAAATATAAATACTACCGATAAGGCGAAATACACCCTATTAGAGATAAGAAATCCATTGGTTATACTCAGTATATGTATTCACACAATGGTTCTAGTGAATAGTGCGTGGTTGAAGACAGGTAGTCACGAGAGGTGTCATCGTACCGGTATTTACGAGTATTGCAAGCATCACCGGTCATGGATGAGAAGAGGGGTCTATATATGTGTGTATAGCCGAGTGTATTTCTCCTTATCGATGGTATGTAAACGGGTTATCGATTTACACAGACGGTGTGTACACAGGTTATTTATAAACACTTAGCGAGGTTATATAGTTCACGAACTTCCGGGATGGTTCGTTATTTTATTTTTTAATAATTTAAAGCTGAACACCCCCTATTATTACATAGAAAACATAATAATTAATTAATTAATTAATATAAGAAAACAAATACCAAAAAAAAAACTATTAATTTCCACCAAAAAAGTTAGGTTTATATACGAGAAATAAACACATTTACAGTGCTGGGACGCCAGCAGTATTCTCAGCGCTGAGACCGGTTTAGCCACATGTATTTCACTTCGGCTGCTCTACGCATTCTAGCGGATGGAGGTAATGAGGAGGAGAGGTCCTCGGTAGACAGTCCAATGATGGGGTGTAATAGATGTGAGTGTAACACCTCGCTAAGCCTAAAAAAAAAGAGATTTAAAGCGCCAATGCTTAGCGAGGTGGGCCCAGAAGGGTTTTGCCGGCGCGAGTTCGAATCTAGGCTGGACATTTTTATGGCTAATCGCGTTATTAATGTTCAATATGTATTCATAATTATTCTAAATTTAATTTAAATTGTCTACTGCATAATTTAATAAAATTACTGATTGTTTACTGCGTATTACTGATTGTTTACTGCGTATTACTGATTGTTTACTGATTATTTACTGCGTATTACTGATTATTTAATAAAATTCAGCAACATTTCATCAAATCAATCATCAATCACAATTCCCTCCAATTGTCCAACCCCAATCGCGGATTGGATGGTATTGGTGTTGGAGGTGGTGTTGTAACTTTTTCCCCCACTTTATCTCCCAGTTTTAACCTAAATTTATCCCAATCAGTATTCTCAATCTTGGGAAGGGTGGCGCGCGCCTTAGTTCTAATAGTATTTTTTAAATCCTCATATCGAGACATCTCCTCCACCACCAACTCAAATTCAGCGTCCAATATATTGTTATCGTCCAATGCTTTGGACACGATAACATCGATGCTATTTTTCTTAGACCTTGCGAGAACCGATATTCTGTCGTGCTTTCCACTTTTATTTTCGAATTTTCTCCCCACTACACCACTAAAACCCGCGGCAATAGGAATTGCCACGACTGTAGATAACAATGCAGCGGTTCCTGCCCCACCTAGTATAGAAACGGACGATAACAAGTTGCTCACACCCTCCGCTATGTTTGCCGCGCGTCTATACGTTTTAGCATTTACCCTCCGAGTTTCCCCCCTCTCGTTTTAGAATATCCTGCATCTCTACGATATTTTCCAACCTAAAATCTGAACTTCTTTCACCAAAACCAATATCATCCAATCCGCGATTGGGGTTGAACATTGGAAGCGTGCTCGGAAGCGGTGATTCGTTCATATATCGAGTTCAATTAGCAATGTCACAACAGTGGAAGAACTCGCTGGGTCAGCGATTTTCGTAACAAAGTTAATAACACTACCTTCGGAAAGTCTAATTGGATTATCACCGGCGAACAAAACCAGAGCTGACCTCTGTCCAGCGAGTTTAGTGACTCCAACCGCTCGTTCTTCCCCATCCAGTACGAGATTTACGGTGACCGCGACCACAGATTTACCCTTAAAATTAACCGAGCAGACCGCCATTCGTAGAAGCGTACCGGGAGTTGTCATGACGTATCCCCCATATCTATTGCTCGCTTTCGCGCCGAATGAATATTCATAGACCCCCTCATTCAATGGGCCCCGCTTCTCAGCCCAAACTGCTATGACGGGTTTTCTGTGGTGTAATAACTTAAACTGCTCTACAGATGTGTCCAACAATGCGGCAAGCTTGTCGATAGCGGTATGGTCCTCAGCACGAACCTTTTCAGAGGTATCCTCAAGGGCTTTGTCAGCGTCTTTACGAACTCGATTTAGCTTATCGGAAACTTCCATAAACTCTGTATGGGCCTCTTCCAGAAATTCGGTTATTTTTCCGCCTAGTTCGTTTAGTTCTGTATGCGTTTCTTCACGACTTTGTGTAGTCACAGCCAGGGCATATGCTCTAAGTTGTGATATTAGACTCTTGTGAATCTCGTACGTGCCCTCCGATATAGTTCTATTGATCTGATCAGTGATATGGTTGTTCCGGTAGTTAAATAATCACCTGTGGGGTTGGATCCGTCGGGAGCTCCAATCTCGATTGGGTTGTTACTCTGATTCTTTGAACTTATATCTGTCAATAAATTGGAAGAACTACCTGGTCCCTATATACTCATGTTTATATGGACATAAAGTTGGGTAGCTTGTGTCTAATTCTTCGAAATTTCGAGAACGACCGATATCGGATAATAGTTCTTCAACTCTCTCTCGCTCGGTCGTCGAGGATAGAGACCGTAAATTCGTGGATGTGTCCAGATTCCAAAACTTTCATCTCGGGGGATGGGAAGTCTAAGGTCACGGTCTCCCTAAAATAACAATCGCTGGCGTGCACTGTTTTAAGTAGTGTCCATCCAACAAGTTGTACGACGTGTTCAACTGGTTCAAATTATTTTTAGGGTTTTGGTAAAGGCTAGATCCACAGGCACAGCTCCAACAAATTGTTGGCCCGAGGGGAAACAATCTTTTTAAATGGGCGGCTGAAACCGAGGCGAATGCCTAATGGATCTGATACAGTTATCACAGCGCCGTCGGGGGCTGTTAATGTTGCGAGTCCGGTAGCCTTCGATATCGAGAGATCGGCTTCTTCGCCAAGCTCTGTGGAAACAAAGTATATGAGCTGTCTTGCTCCCCACAGTCCGGGAGGCAGCTTTACACTTACTTGCTGTCCATCCTTCACATAGTAAAACCCTTCGTGCTCCCGCAAGTTTCGCCACCCAACCGTGAAGGTGATTGATCTGAGGCCTACCCGGTGTTTTCCGCAGCAATTGTCGATTGACTTCTGAAGTTCACAACTCTCTTTTTGAACATTATTGATAGTAGCAAACATAATCATATCTTTCAATGCATACCAATGCATTTAGCTTTAATTATAATGCAAAGTACC
The DNA here is from genome assembly GCA_029237695.1 of Conchocele bisecta. Classification (NCBI taxonomy): domain Eukaryota; kingdom Metazoa; phylum Mollusca; class Bivalvia; order Lucinida; family Thyasiridae; genus Conchocele; species Conchocele bisecta. Next base: position 139,694,791 of record CM055266.1, on the reverse strand, counting down.
TGGTCGGAGGTGTATACACTCAAAAGAACACCATTGGTGGGCTTGTGCACCCCCAAATAAGAGCCAGTTGTGGCCTGAGTTTCAACACCAATTTCCCTAACATGTTTGAAAAGTACAGACTTCCTAAAACCATTACACAGGATGTCATAACAAACTGGAACAACAACCCTATGCAGTTCTGGCAGAACCAACTAAATTTTGCCGTGTGGTGTGCCACATAAAATACAGGAACAGCATGCGGAGCAGTAGCGTCTACAACTTTCATATGTATTATACTATTAGGAGGATTCTCAATGAACTAGGTACTCCACTACCTCAAGACGACGGCTGGAATCACATTTCCAACACATACAACCGTAAGGCGTTCGAACGGATATGTGACAAATTTAACGTTTCAAAAGATTCGAATTGGAAAGTATACCCGAGCAGCAACAGCCTGTGCACCGTTCATCTTAGGTGTTTAGAGCACGGGACATACTACGCCAGAACGAAACCTGCTTTTACAGGGTTGCCGGTCGGGGTTATACTCCGAGTTACACTGCACCACCACCGTTCAGAAACACGGTAAATTGGACGGAAAATAATTTCAATACCTCCAATATGACATTCGGGGCTGAAGTGGCTAGAGGGAACACGTGCGATTCCAAATACTGTACATGGTTATCACCATCAAAGGCTCACGTACAGTATATTTTACAATACAGAAACGTGCAGAAGGGTATGTTCGTCAGATTCTCGATCGCCACGGGCTTCCCCACCCAAGTTTTCTTTCTTCTACCGCGATATGTTCATCCAGCGCCGAGAGTTTGGAGAGGTTAAGGACCAGTTCGGAACGTTTGTAGAGCCTTATCGAGTCCCCGTAGGTCGCGAAAAGGTAACGGTGGGTCATCCATCGTGCCGAATATTTCGCTTTCACTTGTTTCCATTGTGCGAATAGCGTCGGTGGCTACTCGAAGGAGTTCGCTGATATCGGCAGTTTCGCGGCGACCGTCTTCACCATCGTTTCGTCGGTAGAATATAGGGTCTTTACAGCGCGGGCCGCCATAATTTGTTTTACCACGATTCCAATCCGTGAAGCCTAGTTCGCTCTTTAAGATTTGGCCACCACCCCGGTTTCCGGCAATGGTGCTCAGCGCTAGGGGTTTTACGGTCCTCATGTTGATGATTGGGACATTTGATGTTTTTAGTCGCAACCTGCCCCGATCCAATTCGAACTTGGAGCAGTCGCGGCCGACAGATGGGACCGCACCCCTTTCTGCCAAACTGTTGTAGTAGTCATTTAAAGCTCCCTCGACTAATTCCTGACTTTGACTAATGATGTTGGTAGCGCCACCTATTTCCTCGCCGGCTGGAGTCTCTATGAAGGGTGTTTCGTCGAAGGTTGTGAGGAAATCATCGAAGTCATCATCATCGATGTCATCATCGAGGGCATCGTCTCGATCGCGATCGAATTCTTTCATGTCGTAATCACACATCTTTAACGATGTATCAAAGAAAAAACCATACGGGTTTAATAGAGTTACTAAATATGTCGTCGAGTCAATACGGCCGTAAACTCAATCCATACCGCAGACTGCGGGAGCCCCTTGGGGCGAAAGACGTGAGACAGAGCGTCGTTATTACGAACAACCCATCGACGATCGACCAGAACCAGCAGCTCTTGGCCCGCTTTCCCAACCTCGGAGCTAACGACGTCATGCCGGGGACTGTTCGCCTCACTTTCACTATTTCGCCGACGTCGACAGACGCGGACCGAACGGTCGTTCAGAACCTGGGTCTCGCCATCGTTAAGAAGACCATGATAAATATTTCTGGTAATTAGGTGATGTCGATCGACGACAGCGACGTCTACCATTGCTATCAGGACCTGTGGAAGACGGCACAAGAGCGCGAAAATACGCTCTATCAGGGTATTGACACCAGCCGAAATAAGAACGTGACCAGACTTAGAATCGGGGCTGGTAACAAGGCAGATAACGTAGCGAGCGACAACGCGATCGCGGCCGCATACGGCAACCGCTTCTACATCCCGCTCGACTTTGAGTTGCTGGAGAGTCACATGCCCTAATGTCAGAGCGCTTTGGCTGACCGCCTCGAATACGAACTAACGTTCAACGACTACGGCCGAGTTCTCATAGCCACCGACATGGCATCGACGTATACGATCGACAATGTTTCGCTGGAGTACGACATGGTCACGATGCCCGAACTCGCGCGATTGATCAGATCCCAGTACGCCGGGCGCGTTGCCATACTTTACGACCGAGTTCTTCGCCACAACAAGATGACGAAAGACAAAAGCGACACATTGTGGAATATTAATGTCAACGTACCCGCCCGATCGATGAAAGGTATACTGATGCTGTTCGAGGAGGGTCGGTTCGCGCTCGGGGCTAGAAAAAGCGACAAATTGTATAACCCCAAAATCACGAAGGTCGAGGTGACGATCGAGGGAGTCCACAATCAACTATACAGCCAGGGCCTTCGCGCGCATAAGCAGTGGGACGAAGCCAGACAGCAGTTTGCTGCCGGCTCTAAGCGCTCCCCGGATGTTGCCGCCGTTGCCAAAGACCTGCAGCTCTCGGACGTCTACCTCGCGCAGTTCCTGACTTCCAAGTACGCGTTATGGCTAGACATGCGAGCCAGCGACGACGACCAAATGCACGGTAGTGGGCGCCAAGTTGAGAACACTAGCGAGGGTGTCACGATCCAGATAACCAAAGAGGCGGATGGAGCTGGGCCATTGAACGTGTACTTATATATAATCAAAGACGCACAACTCAACATCGATGAGGGTCGATACGTCTCAGGACTCTACTGAAAATAAAAATAAAGTTTGTGATGCCCACTCTGCCATAATATGTGGGCAGACAGGATGCGGAAAAACGGTTTTCATCCTCGACTTGCTCGAGGGGTCCTACCGCGATGCCTTTCGACACATTGTGATCCTGTGTCCCACTGTACGGCACAACGATACTTATCAGCGGCGCCCGTGGATATGGACTTACCCTGAGGTATACGTCGTTGACACCGGCGACAGACTTCACGATTGGCTGCATGGCTTCTACCAAAGATTCCAGGGAGAGCCCACCCTATACGTGATTGACGACTGCTCGGCCAAGGCGGCGATGACCAGAAAGAAGGACATGCTCTCCGAGCTCGCATTTTCTGGCCGCCATGCGGGGCAAAGCTTGTGGATCTCCACTCAGAAGTACAACGCCGTCCTCAAGGATCTGCGCGAGCAAACGAAATGGGTCGCCCTCTTTCACTGCAAGGACCGAGACTCATTCGATGACTGTCCTCGAGAGAACGACGTTATCCCAACGCGCGAGGAGCGACAGGAGGGTCGACAAATGCTTTCGGAAACTAAGCACGCCAAGCTTCTGTTAAAGACTGATCAACCAACTGCTTGCAAAGTAATAAGCGCAGATTAACGCTCGTTAGTAACTACTGAGAAAATGCTTAACAATGCTGAGCAATTGCTGAACAATGCCTAACAAATACTTAAATGCTTAACAATGCCTAACAAATGCTGAGCAATTGCTGAACAATGGTTAACAAAATGCTGAACAATGCTTAACAATGATGAACAAATGTTGAACAAATGCTGAACAATGGTTAACAATGTTCATAATTTGTTGCTCTGCTGCGAGCTTTGTTGTGAGCATAACGGTGATCATAAGTATCGGGTGGTGCGCTTGGCAATATGTTAGACTTGTGAGACTAGTCAGAATATTATTAAAAATAAAATAATGAACTGCGACGAACTTCTTGATCAGCTAATGGAAGAGACAGTCGTGTCGACTGCCGACACGACTGGACCTGTAGGAACCTACACGACTGCCGATACGGTATCTTTCCTGAAATAAAATGAAAACGCGACGCGACGCGAGCGGCCAGCTGCGCTGGTTGCTGGGGGACAATCGGAGCAGTATCTCGGTAGGCGTCTCTCAGTTTGTCAGGTGGACAAGATGTCAGATGTGGAGATCGATAACATGTATGCGCCATACGAATCTAGGTTAGGTGCGGAGATGACGAAAACTCTTGGATCGGCGGCTATTCATTTGTACGCTGCCGCTGTTAGTATACTTCTCCCTATACCAAACACCGCGGGGTTGATTGGTGATCTAGAGGCTGACCTTTTGTAAGACACACTCTTAGAACAGCCTGCTGCTCAATTTATCACAAGTTTGGAATGTACTTAGCTCGAATGACAACCGCGTTGACCACGGCTAAGCACTGTTAATTTGGACATATATGCCCACGCACTATAAGCTAAGAAAATTATGACACAAGACGCACCAGCTCAGTAGCGACAAGCACCTGCGAGAGTGGCGGACCAGTAATCCCCGATTGCACTTCCAACTCCGCTCCCGAGCACGTTGGGGAACTATCCCCGATGGCACGACACAAAAACCAAAAAAAGACAGGCAGCTGGGCGGGCAGCGGCTGCCACCCAAAAAGCTAAACAAGATAAAATACTCGCCAAGCTTCGAGAGGCCAAACAGTCGTTATGTGTTCCAGCACCAGCTCAGCAGCGGCAGTTGGGGGCAGAAACAGCAAAACATCCGAAGACAGCTGCGGTTCAATCTCCGCAGGAACTGTCGGAGCAATCGTGGATTGCTGTAGCACCTACCTGGATCATCCCGTGGGTAGTTGGTGGTGGTCTGGTAGTTGTTGGCACCCTGTGTGTGCGGAACTACCTTTCGAGACAACCCCCAAATCCGCTCCCGAGCATGTTGGAGGCGGTTCCGAAGGAAGTTACGAAACCGATTGCGCCCCATTTAAACATTGATCACGATCCCTTTTATATGCAATAATCACTATATGTAATTGCTGAAAACGATGGTAAAATGATAGTGAATGTGCTTTATCACGCCGTGGTTATATCGGGTCTCATTAGCGGGTTTGCTCGACTATCAAAGATGGCCTTCGGAGGGCCCGCTCCCAAATTGGACATGACAGTGATAGACGTAGGGTTCGTGACCTTAGATGTAGCGTCCGCAGTTGGGACTCGAGATTATCTAATTAAAGCTGGAATTCTACCTGCTAATATATGTAAATAAATGGAAGCTGCGATTGGACTAACGGTATTTGGTGCGTTGTTGAGCGCAGGGGCGTTCGGCGGTAGCAACTATTTATTCTCGTTAATAGGAAAATCGGACGCGGATGAGGAGCTCAAGCGTCACGATTTAGCTACAGAACAACTTAAGAGCGCAGACGCAGCATGGTCGAAAAAATGAACCGCCCATCTGGACTGGGTCAACGAAGAGCTTCGCCGAGAGAATCGCGCCGCGCAAACTTTCCGGAACGTTGAAGAAGCTGGCATATCTGCAGAATAGTCAAGCGCCGCTGGATCCCGAGCCCCAACTTTCAGATTTCTATGTACCGTCAGAGGCCCAAAAAGACCGCGAGATCGCGTTCATCGTCGTGGGGATGGTTGCGACGGGTCTCGTCAGCTACTATATTGTAAAAGCAATAAGCAAAAGCAATAAGCAAAAACAATAATTATTTTAAAAAAATTGTTTAAATAATATATATATATATAACGATATTAGTTGAGGAGCTATATTTTGCTCAGATCGATGTAGGCTACACGGCCCTTAAACACCGTTTGGCTGGCGCAAAGGGTCTGATCATTCTGGCCCAAGACTCTCTAGAGACGTAGCGCGAGGACGAAAAAGAGGCCACCCTTTTCGCAAAGCGGATGTTAGATTCCCCCGAGTTCATGCTCCTGAGCTGGAACTTAACCGGCAGCTGCAGCGAAACTTCCAACAAATATTTAGTATCGACGACGCAGTTACCGGAAGATCTGGCGAGGGCATGTTGGAGACTGTTCGACCTACTAGAATACCTCGCATACGATGGACACGTGCAAGCTTGATACCAAACTATCGGTTCGCCAAGCGCGCAAGTTCGCGAACACATACTGCAGCCCCCGCGGCTACAGGAAGGGTTTCCAAAAAGGCCGCCACGGAATGGCTCAAGAAGCAGGCCATCTGGCAGATCTATTTGTCCGGGCTTCACAATATTCCGCGGCCGAAATTCGACGTGCCGGTGCCGAATGAAGTCCACCAAGCAGAGTCGGTATAAGGGGGCTGAGCCGCTGGCCACTAAAGCGTCTAAGGAGGTGGCCGAGGCTCTTTCCCGAATATTTAAGAGGAGTCCTCTCAAATGGCCGAATCTTCTCCAGGTCGATCCCGGGCGCGAGTTCATGGGCGCGGTCTCCCATCTATTGACTAAACAAGACGTTTCTGTTAGACACGGCCGCGTCAACATCCACCGGGACCAGTGGATCGTGCAGCGGTTCAATCGAACCCTGGCTGAGAGGCTGTTCGGGCACCAATATTCCAAAGAACTTGTAGAACCTCATACGCGATCGACCGAGTGGGTGACCAGGCTGCCCGCCGTGGTCTCCGCACTGAACGGCGAGGTGACCAGATTGATCGGTAAGAATCCCGCGAATGCCATCAAGGCAAAAATAGTGACGCACAAGCCCTCTGTCGTCTCGCGCGGGCGACCCGTTGGTTTAGCGGAGAAACGTCTTCCATAGGATGTTGCCGTCCGCTACCTCTTCAACCGGGAGAGCTCGAGGGTGGTCTCCGCCGTGCGACTGATCCCGTGTGGTCACTCAATGTATATCATCTGGATCGATCTATTACCAAACCCGATGAACCCGTGCTCTACTATTTGAATGATGGTCCATCGCGCGGATTTGTTCGCGAAGAACTTCTTGCGGTGCCTTGCTACCCCCGGTCCGTCCGTCGGTCAGGCTCTCGTCAGAGCCTTTAGTATTCTCCCTTTTTTTAGAGTTTTTTTTTGTGTACCGCGTCTTCCATCACTCTCCTCTTGTCGTAGTACGCCGACAACCCCAACTTCTCCTGCTTGTACGTCTTCATCACACCGTTATCCATTCGGAATCCCCTGTTCTCTGCCATGTCCCTACCCCCTTCGAGAGTACTCTTGTACCTCCCCCAAGTCAGATCGTTAGATCTCCTCGACATCCCCTTAGCCGAGTGCTTAGTTTGTTCGTCCCCGTTCACGTAGTAACACTTGCTGCACAGTGCGATGGCTCTATCCCCCTGGAATTCCAGCTTCAACAGTCCCGGAGTTCTGTTGATCCACGCGTCCCAAGCCAACCACTCGGCCTTCTCCTTATTGAACTTTCTCTTCATCTTCTTTCTCACCACCGCCGCCAGCATCTTCTCCGACAGCGCGAAGGACATGCTGTCAGTGTCCATCTCTATCAGTTCGAAATCTCCGCGATCCACGTACTTGTCCAAGAAGTCGTAGTAGAGCTCCATATCCAACTCTGCAAATCCGAACCACTCGTCACGCCTGACCTTCCTCACGAAACCGTCTATATGCGACTGTCTTTCCGGGTCGTCACACGTCCATATCTGCTCCTCCCCGCACGGCATGTCCTTCGACAGGGTAGACAGGTACAGCGCATTGGCGTCGTACCCCACCACCGCCTTGCACATCTTCTCCTCCCAACTCCCTACCTGACCCCTGATCGTCGACCTGCCATCCTCTGCGTATCTGGACAACACTATGGACGGACCGCCGACCAACCACACCTTCATCATCGCGTAAGTCTCATTCTTCGGCGACCACAGCTCGGGCGTGTCCGCCTTCCCATCGATCGACCCGCGGAGCAGGTACTGAAGGGAAACCCCGGGCAGAGACACATCGTCCTTGAGTATGTCCACGCCTCTCCCCCTGTAGAACTCAGTCATTTTAGTCAGTGTCTCCAGGAACGGTCCGACGTCCAAGTCGTTGTAGTTTCGCAACTATTCTTGAAAAGTCTTCATCCCATTTTCTTGGAAGACCTTCTTGCACTCTTTCCACTCGGACAACGACAGTAGGAACTCAGCTTTCAACTTCGAGTACCACTCAGGATAGTCGGGCAGCCCCGGATGTCCGAGCTTGTCCGAGCTATCGAATCACTCGTACGGGAAATGAGACTTTACCGTTTTACAGTCGTACGCCTTAACCCACAGGTCGTAACTGGTACCGGGTCCCAGATACTGGATTATGTCGAGAAATCTAAACTCAGGGGTAAAGAGAAACATCGTCGTTCTGGCCCTCTTTCCGACCATCACCTTATGCACTGTGGCCGCCAACTTCTCGACAAGGTACTGCTTGATGAGGTTCAGGTCGTAACTGCTGCAGTTGAACCCCATCACCGGGACTTGGTCGATCCAGGAAACGATCTTCTCTCGCTGAGGTTTCGACAGCATCTCTATGTCGGTCGGCAGATACTTCTGTGCCAGCGTGTTGTGGTCTCGTTCGCAGATGTGGGTGATCCCCTCGTGCATCGTATCCCCAACACCACCGATATAGGAACGTGCTCGACCTCGAAGGTCAGGTCTTTGGTGGGTCGCGTGATTTTCGACTTGTCGAGATACGCCTCGAAGTCGTAGACTATCTGGTGAGAGTACAGAGTCGTCTCCTCCTCGCGCGGCGGTGGTTGATAATGGGAATTCCCGTCCTTCAACCACTTGCACTCCCACATTACCACCAACTCGCAACCCGACTGCCTTATCTTGGCGTCTGGAATTTTCGTCCTCTCATACAGCGATCTCTCGTTACCTCTCCTACAATGCGTCGGACACCCGTGCCAGTAGCATCCGTGAAACTGAAACACGGTCTTGGTCTCGTTGCAGTAGCCGTCGACCGGATCGCCGGCCACCCACCTCTCGCCGCCGTGACCGCATCTCGCGTGATGTATGTGCTTTCCCACCCGCTCCTCTTCTCTGTTCAACCATTGAATCGACATCGCACTCGCGGAACCCTTGGGATAGAACGCCTTCTCGTAGGCCGACTGCGGTCTCTCTACCCTCTTACCTGGACAAATCACCACGGTCTTCCCACCCATGCAGGTGGTCGCGTGCCTGTGTATGTTACACGACTTCGTGAACCGTTGTTGACATCCGGTGCACCCGTACTCGTTCGTCATCTTGTGGAGGTTCTCGATGAGGAAAAACATTCCTATCGTCATGGTCTCCTCCCCAACCGCGTCGTAGTTTGCCGGAGACTTCATGAGGTACCACACTCCGTCGGCGATGGGCTCGTAGACACGAATGCCCAGCTTGAAGTGCTCTTCGACCTTCTTAATATCTTCCAGGGGGATTCCCTTACTATCCGGTCCGTTATCGTGACCGAGGTATTCGCGAGCCAGAGATCGTGCCTCCTCACAGCAGCGGTCGGGTCTCCCTCCACGGTGGATGGCTATGCACCTAACCAGACACAAGTAGTCGTCGTACGTGTCGGCGGAATACATTCCTTTTTTCTGTCTTAACCAATCGGGGAGTTTTCCCGCTCCCATGAGACGTTGTTGCGCATCGATGATCATCTTCACCTCGACCGATATCCAACGAACGAAGGTCCTTTTGTGTTTCGTCTATCGACTTTGTCGATGTCCATTCGACCTCTCTCTCTATCGGATATCCAACTCTCAGCTTTGGCGATCTCGTTTATCCACGGACTGCCCTTTGATTGTTTGTGATAGATCATCGTTTCGTCGTTCTCGATGTTCCTAATACGATACGAGCACGAATACCTCAGATAACATGTCGTGGTCATCTCTGGGCGAATTTTATTCATTACGCGATTCGCGATCTCTCCGTCTACCCCTCTCTCAAAAGTCCATACTATCTTCCTCCTACCCCTATCAACAGTTTCCCTAGCTTCGGCATATTCGGCGAGAACCCTGTGACCCTCCTCCACCAAATCTCTGGCGAGCTCTCTCCTCCTGTTAGGAGGCCTCCCCACCAGGCCTTGATAAATCTTATTGTAGTACGCCTTGTATATTGGTTTTCTACGTGCACTGGGGTCGTCTTTTACACGCTGCACGTAAGCAGTGGCAGGCACACTGGCCGTCGTCTCGTTCTCCAATTTCTCGGAGCGTTTGTCGGGGTCGGCAGGCAGTCGTCCGTTGAAAACCGCACGCCACAGCCTCTCCTCGTAGACGACGGCTCGCGCGTCACTTATCCTATCTGCTATAGCTTTCTTGAGTCTCAAACCTCTTAGGGAAATTCCCCAACTCTTAGCTTGCTCTCTCATTTGCTTTATGGTAGGCATTATACAGAGTATAACCAATGGATTTTTATGTCTAATAGGGTGTAAATTGTTGATATGTATAACAGGTTTTGCTATGTAAGACAGATTGCTGTATTATACTGAGTATAACTTATGGATTTCTTATCTCTTATAGGGTGTAAGTTGTTGCTAGGTATAACCGATTGCTGTATATACTGAGTATAACATAGGGATTCTTATCTCTAATAGGGTGTAATCTCATCGATAACTTCTCATCCAGTCGAGGAAGTATCGTGATTGCCGAAAAATATTTTCCACTCTTCTCATCCATACCGTGTGAACAGTGGGGGGGGGGGAATCCAAGTAGTATATGAGTAGCGGGGGTGGGGGGCTTCCAGCAGGAGGTGGTATCATTTTGACTCTCATATACTACTAATATTGGCAGAAATGTCTAAACACATGAAAATCTTCTGATTTCATCTCGTCTTATCTACATTAATAAAGCTAATAGTTGTGGATACGTAATAAATTGAGTCCGCAACTATAAAGCTAAATGTTTCAAAAACATACAAATAACAGATTACTTAATGCTTAACTCTTAAACGTAAAAAATAAAATTGTCGTCTGCTGTTGTTTCACAAATAAAACAAGCAGCAACAGACAAAATCTCATTCACCATTGTAAAATGCCTAAACCACATGTGTTCGCCATTTTGTAGGGAGTTGCAAACCAAAATGACAGCGAGTCAAGCCACAGCGATGGTCAAAGCCATCGAGACGACAAAAAACATGGATAACAGCAACATATTCATGGTAAGAAAAGTAGAAACAGCAATGAGAAACATAGAAAATTGTGTACCACATTTAAAGGCACTGGGTCTCAGGGGCCCGTTTCACTATAAACTTCGTACGACTAAAATGTTCGTAAGTGCAAATTTAGGATCATCTGGAAATTTAAATTGATGCATATGCAGCTTATTCTCAATAAATGTAAATCCAATAAGGGCAGTTTCACAATCAGGGGTACATTTTGAAATATTGCATAAAATAGGTTATTATGGACAACATATGGATGAATGCTACTTGGTTAGATCAGTTCGGGACTACGGGACTTCTGTTTAATCTTGAAAAGCAGTTTATTTTATGAAAAAATCTAAAATTTTGACGTAATGACCGATAAATGTCTGTCTTTTTTTTTGACAGTTTGGTGTCTCATTTCTGTGACACGTAATTGTAATTCCTCCATTAATAAAAATGTTCATGAAGCAATGGGGAATGCATGCATTAGTTAGCATATCAAAAGGGTTTTGTAATGAACGATAAACAATTTTCAGTGAGGAGCTCATTTTTTCATGAAAATCTAAATTTTTCAATTAAGACAATTTGTCCGTCAAAAATGTATTTTCTGTTACATATTGGATGCAGTATTTCTGTATGTTCACCGAGTATCACACTGTGTACCATAGTATACAACTGGGTATTTTTTCCGTCAAAAAAATGTCTTCTCCGGAAGTTGTTTGTATTACTTACAGAGACCAGAATATATGTGATATATTGCCAAAATTATGCTCAAATCGCTCGTGGTATCTGATATTTATAGAAACGAACAATGGTTCTTTGATTCCACTGACAATCTATTGGTATCGTTGGTGTATAATGTATCGTTAAAATATGTCTTCTCTGGAAATCAGTTTGTTAAATATACAAATGTCATAAACGGAGATGAATGTATCAACTTCACCCTTTTTGTTGATTGTTATACTAATCCTGGTATATAATGTAATAAATCACGCAATGTCAAGAATATAATTTGGTATTTTAATACTACAGCAGCCCATAAGTAGTGTGCCAGATTTAATAGCTTTGATAAATGATCCATTAACGTTAACGTTCATAACTAGATGACCGCGGCCTGCATGTCGCGCCTTGGGGCGAGACATGGACACTAAAAAAAGAGATATAGTAGACGGAAAAAGTTTAACCAAAAACCTTTAACCGGACACACGTACGGATGGACGGACGTACGCCAAAGTGCCGACTATATCGCGCTTTCCGCAAGCGGGCGCGACAAAAACTTTAACCAAAACCTTTAACCAAATATGTCAAAGTAATGAAAATATAGATGATGATAAACACCCATGTGAAGTTTCAAGGTAATGGGCAAAGCAGTTGCAGAGATATAGTATAACGAAAAACTTTAACCAAAAAATTTTAACCAAAAACTTTAACCGGACACACGTACATACGCCAATGTGCCGACTATACCGCGCTTTCCGCAAGCGGGCGCGACAAAACTTACAACATAAATGGTTCCACAAACACTTCCTAGATAGGCCGTGAGCTAGAAATGGAAACCCTCCCCCTTTGGGGGATTTTTGCAGACGTATTTTCTTCTGAAACAATATTCAATTACGAGTGCTATGCAGTATGTAATTTTGCATGTTTGATTACACCACCCACTGAATTTCCATGGCAAAACACATACCTTAATTACTCCATAAAAATATTGTACTTTTGCATTTTCATTGTGTCAATGGTAACTAGTAGTGTTCATTAGACATGTTAATTGCATATATGCCGATTATCTGATGTCTGCAGTCTATGATACAATGTTAAAAACAAAGTATTGTTCACCATTCCCCACCCACACATTTTACAATGGGAATGTACATGTAAATAATTTAATTTATGTTGTGGACTGTCACTTACTTATACGTTGTTTAAATGCATATGCAACTACTTAGGCACTACTGACAGCTATCCGTGCACACTTCAGATACAGTGTGTCCGAGTGTTCGTCCGTCTGTCCGTCCGCTTCGCATTTACTTAGTGAAGGTAACAACTACGCTATATGTCTCATTATGCAAATGTCTCTCGGTGTATATTAATTGTATCAATGGTAAGTGTACTTACTAATGTTTGCAATATATGTTTGATGCTCATTTGATGCTCACTGAATTTACAATGACCATTTTATATGTAATATTTTTTCTTACTTTATACGCTGCCAGATACTTATGAAACGTTCATATGAGCATGTAGCTACTAACACGTGTATATGTGGCTGTGACGAGAAATGGTCGCAAATCCCATAAGCTCTAGTTTCTCCAGTCACAGCCACATATTAGTTATCCACACACATTTCAGATACAGATTGAATGTCTGTTCGTCTCTCTATATGTCCATTTCATATTTGTGCAACCATGACAATCACCATGATTACTATGTTGTGTATTCCAATATGAACGTCTCTGATACATCTAATTATTACTCGCAGCTGTTAACCACCATTAAGTAAAATTAATATAATTATTACTGTCAATAGGTACTAATTTGCAAATTGGATATAGAAAATATAGCTTTTCTACCATGCTGAATGGATGATTTGTACCACATAGTACTCCATGTATGACACAGTAAATACTAAAATACAGAACATTAAGATAGCTGTAAATAATACGAGCAAGCTAAGCTGGGGTAAAACAGGACACATACATTGTTATACACTTTCAAGATGACAGCCACGCAAGTAAATGAGTTTTTGTGACATACAAATAAAATTAGGTATTAGAGCCGATGCAACTGAGATATATATATCCCGGTTCCACATAATGTACACACTACTTATGGTGCATTCCAATACTATTCCCTCAACCCATTCCGAGTCATCAGCAGGAACAGGATTCAAATGTGTAGTTGGCACCTGTTCTTATTAGTGAAATTTGATAACCTGTAAGGTTGATATACCATTTCATAATTTTCGTATGAACAAAGAAATGGAAGGTGTATGATCTTTTTAAAACAAGAGCTGTAGGAGAACAGCATAGCTCGACTACGAGGGTTGTCGATGTACACATAGCTTGACAAAGAAGGTGGCTGCGGCCTGCATAAAAACCTTAACCAAGGTTGACTAAAAACATTAACCAAGGGAAACTAGAAATGTGGCCTGTCGGCACACGAATACCCCCACTGGCAGCCAAAGAAAACGAGGCATTTTTTATTATAAGCCATTTAGCCGAGCGTTAAGGTTTCAAACGCATCAAGTCTGTGACCTTGACCCTGGGCATAGTGTGATAATCCATGCATCGGTGTAGAAGATATAGAGCGGAAGGGAATTTCAATAGGTTTGACCTTTGACCTTCAACTGTGACCTTGGACGTAGGTGCGTGGTTATTGATCGCGACACACCTTCTCATCAGGAGAAACATTTGTGCCACGCCATTTGATAATCCATGCATCGGTGTAGAAGATATAGAGCGGATGGGAATTTCAATAGGTTTGACCATTGACCTTCAACAGTGACCTTGACCTTGGACATAGGTGCGTGGTTATTGATCGCGACACACCTTCTCATCGTGAGAAACATTTGTGCCAAGCCATTTGGGAATTTCAATATGTTTGACCTTTGACCTTCAACTGTGACCTTGACCTTGGACGTAGGTGCGTGGTTATTGATCGCGACACACCTTCTCATCCTATGAAACATTTGTGACAAGGCATTTGATAATCCATGCATCGGTGTAGAAGATATAGAGCGGAAGGGAATTTCAATAGGTTTGACCTTTGACCTTCAACTGTGACCTTGATCTTGGACGTAGGTGCGTGGTTATTGATTGCGACACACCTTCTCATCATGAGAAACATTTGTGCCAAGCCATTTGATAATCCATGCATCGGTGTAGAAGATATAGAGCGGAAGGGAATTTCAATAGGTTTGACATTTGACCTTCAACTGTGACCTTGGACGTAGGTGCGTGGTTAGCAATTTGATAATCCATGCATCGGTGTAGAAGATATAGAGCGGAAGGGAATTTCAATAGATTTGACCTTTGACCTTCAACTGTTACCTTGACCTTGGACGGAGGTGTGTGGTTATTGATCGCGACACACCTTCTCATCATGAGAAACAGTTGTGCCAAGCCATTTGATAATCCATGCATCGGTGTAGAAGATATAGAGCGGAAGGGAATTTCAATAGGTTTGACCTTTGACCTTCAACAGTGACCTTGACCTTGGACGTAGGTGCGTGGTTTTCCAAGTATGGTTGATGTAGGCCCAGGAGTATTCCATATACAAGCTTGAGTAAAAACCGTAACCAATGGGGAGATAACTAAGTAATCCAAGGATAAAAGTAGGTCAAGGTCAAATATAGGTCAGGGATTATTGATGTACATCACTAGGAGATGAAGTTGTCCAAGTATGGTTGATGTAGGCCCAGAAGTATTCCATATACAAGATTGACTATAAACATTAACCAAGTAATTCAAGGTTAAATGTAGGTGAAGGTAAAATAAAGGTCAGGGGTTATTGATGTACATCCTATGAAAAAAGGTTATCCAAGTATGGTGTCTGTATGCACAATAGTATTCCATCTACAAGCTTGACTAAAAACCTTAACCAAGGTTGAGTAAAAATCTTAACCAAGGGGAATTAAGTAAGTAATTTAAGGTTAAATGTAGGTCAAGGTCAAATATAGGTCAGGGGTTGTTGATGTACATCACTAAGAGATGAAGTTGTCCAAGTATGGTTGGTGTAGGGCCATGAGTATTCCATCTACAAGCTTGACTGAAAACCTTAACCAAAGAGAATTAAGTAAGTAATTCAAGAGGAAATGTAGGTCAAGGTCAAATATAGATCAGGGGTTATTGATGTACATGACTATGAGAAAAGGTTGTCCAATTATGGTGTATGTATGCACAATAGTATTCCATGTACAAGCTTGAGTAAAAAGCATAACCAAGGTTGAGTAAAAACCTTAACCAAGGGGAATTAAGTAAGGAATTCAAGGTTAACTGTAGGTCAAGGTCAAATATAGGTCAGGGGTTGTTGATGTACATCACTAGGAGATGAAGTTGTCCAAGTATGGTTGGTGTAGGGCCAGGAGTATTCCATCTACAAGCTTGACTAAAAACGTTAACCAAGGGGAATTAAGTAATTCAAGAGGAAATGTTGGTCAAGGTCAAATATAGATCAGGGGTTGTTGATGTACATCACTAGGAGATGAAGTTGTGCAAGTATGGTGGGTGTAGGGCCAGTCGTATTCCATATAGAAGGTTTCTAAAAACCTTAACCAAAAGGAATTAAGTAGGTAATTGAAGAGGAAATGTAGGTCAAGGTCAAATATAGATCAGGGGTTATTGATGTGCATACCTATGAGAAAAGGTTGTCGAAGTATGGTGTCTGGATGCACAATAGTATTCAATGTACAAGCTTGAAAAAAAACTTTAACCAAGGTTGACTAAAAACCTTAACCAAGGGGAATTAAGTAAGTAATTCAAGAGGAAATGTAGGTGAAGGTCAAATATAGATCAGGGGTTATTGATGTGCATCACTAGGAGATGAAGTTGTCCATGTTATTTGGTGGGTGTAGGGCCAGTAGTATTGCATATACAAACTTGACTAAAAAACCTTAACAAAGGTTGCCTAAAAACCTTAACCAAGGGGAATTAACCAAGTAATTCAAGAGGAAATGTAGGTGAAGGTCAAATATAGATCAGGGTTATTGATGTACATCACTAGGAGATGGAAGTTGTCCAAGTATGGTGGGAAGGTGTAGTTGCAGGTAAGCCAAGTAGGCCAGTAGTATTCCATATACAAGCTTATTGATGTACATCACTAGGAGATGAAGTTGTCCAAGTATGGTGGGTGTAGGGCCAGTAGTATTCCATATATAAGCTTGACTAAAAACCTTAACCAAGGCGTGACGGTGACGGTGACGCCGACGCCGACGCCGACGCCGACGCCGGGGTGACCACATAAGCTCTACTTATTCTTCGAATAGTCGAGCTAAAAATGCATATGCTCTTCAAATATATCCACTATATTCATATAGCTGTTGTGTATGCATACATAAACCATTTTATCCAATATGTTTCAACATTCGGTGTTCTTAATTACATGTATAGCACACGTGTTATTCTACACCTGTTGTGTCAAATTAACAAAAACCAAAACGGATGTAGGTTTTTAATCAACTTGTAATAGTTCCGATTGGCATATGCCTGCATAACATTCGGATAACAGCATCGTTACAGATTTCCAATATACAAGTACATAGTTTGCATTTCATACTGTGCCGAGTTATATATTTCACACATGTGGCTAAACGTATGACTTCTGAAAAGATGTATATGTCCTACAAGCTCATGTATATAATTATATAACTATATAAACAAGCCAATATCAGTATGTATATAGTCTGAAAAAAGCCATTCCGGGGTATTCAAACATCGATATAGAACAGTTTAAGAAGTTTGCACATCTACCACATGTAGCCACACACACACTCATAGGACCATCAATATACGTTTAAATCGCCATGAATGATAACGTATATCAATAACATAGTATGCCATGTATCAAACTGTTCATCTAAACAATATCACATAGCGTCTATCGAGAAACATGAACGTTTTTATTTTACTAGTATGCAATTGAACTATTGTCTACAAGGCATTATAACTATTTACGTAGGCGTTAAGGATCATGTTTGTGGTAGGCGTTTTCTGCCGCATTGTACCACAGTGTATTTTGCTGGCTCTTTGGTGTCATCGGAATATATATTTCTCTATTTGACAACATGTAATGTCATTCTAATGATCAAAAACTCTATAATCATGTACCATGTGTACATTTATTTACTGAATGCAGAATTATAATTACATTGTACCTGTTTAGCACATACATACCACACGTAGTGTGTAGCAATGAATCCGCATAACAATCTCTATGGTGTCTTTCAAATTTATGACACCGCTGATGGACAATCATATTGCATTACTATATCAACCAGAGACAAGTGTGTCATGGGCTGGCAAATGTTGGTGTCATCGCAAGATGCGGAACCTCCTCAGGCTATGGGTATTATCAACTATTTTAAGAAAAGTAAGCTGTATTAAAAGTGTACATTTAGATCCGTAAATATCACATCTCCTAATTGCAAACGCGACCATGTTGATGGTCATCTTGAAAGTGACAGTCATGGTGACACTGTATATGATTTGGTTGTTGGTGTAGTAGTTTCAATAATGTTTAATTAGAAAAATAAATACAGCACATGTAATGGTTAATGTAGAACTGATTACACCTGTGACTGCATGAATTACATATCGCTACCATGTATTGTATTTATTTTCCAATGTTTGCAACTCACGACCATGGGTTGATTTCAATTATTGTCCTTGACTGTGAAGACATATGCGGGATGCTTAATGTGGGAGAAAGCCATGCATGTTTGCAATAAGCATACCCATGTCATTCATCACACCATACTACATACTGCCTTGGTCAATGATCATCATGCTCGCTTACTTGTGAGAAGTGTGCTCGTTAACAATAATAGCATTGTATTCCTTGTCAACAGTCAATCCATTTTTGAACACTTCGAAACGGTTCTTCAATATTCAAACTGATTGAAATTCATCCGTATTTTTCTTTGAAAATAAGCAGAATATCACACTATATACATAACAATGTTAGTGTTGTTTAATTACTGAAAACTGCAGCTTTATCGTCAATAGTATTGAACATCTGATCATTTTGGCGGCCATTTTGGAATATATAATTATATCATTGTATGCCAGGATATGTATATGTCATCAAATGATTTTATTTGTATACGTCAAACTGGTATGTATACATGTAAAAAGTGCACGAAATGCTGTTTATAACATTAACAACTCCATACAGTAAAGAATAGAACAAAACAAGAACATGTTGGCGCCAATTTTGACTTTTCTGACAATTATGGAAGGATATTGCATTACTATCTCCTGTATTTTCCATTAATTTGCGAGGGAAAGCAATGTAGATGTGCTTCAATTTTATGAATGTCTGTATTTGTTCGTAACAGCACACGACTCGCAGAAAAATGTTGTAAAGCAGCCTATTTCGGCAGCCATTTTGAAATGTATTGCCATTTACGGATGTAATTAAATGTAAGATGTATTCTAAATCATTTTACATTCAAATTGTGACTTATTGATAGCAATTTACCAGGTTAATATTAATCAGACTGACAGCTAACAGTCCTTTATATAACAATATAATAATGTTCGGCGGCCATCTTGACAAATGGCCGCCATTTGTTCATCCAGCGGCTTTTTGAGCGCAGACAACCAGGATTGATAGACAATAGGCTACTGAATCCGAAAATCATACTCACTAAAAATCCCACATGGGCGGGGGGGGGGGGGGTGTTATTGCTGGCTTAATGTCTAAGACATTAATACTATTGGGTGCTATAAACATACTAGTATTCTCAGATGGTAGTAAATTGCACTTTAATGGTACATTTTCCGGAGAAGACATTGTTTGACATTCACTATTTCTTCTCTATAGTTGTGGTGTTATGTTCTAATGATTGCAGATTTCTATCCTGGTGGTGGGATGTCGATCCTGGTGGATGTTGCAGTGTAGAAGCTTCACTCTTTACTAACATCACATGTGGATTTTATACATGTGCTGTATCATACCATAGTTGTGTATAACCAATATATATCAATCATGGTGTTTATATTGGCATGAGATAATTGATAGCACATTGTAAATTATTATCTTTGTACCAAATTATATTAGTTTATATGTCAGATATTTTGCTGTATGTGTCAAACGATACAAAATGTGAAACTGACTGACGCATGTAAATATTGAGATGACCGAGATGGCAACTCCATGTGCCGTATAGGATACAGTAATAAGAGAAAGTTCACATATATGTACATATATCCCATCACATTTACAAAGCAATTATCTTTTAATCAAATGATGATCAGGTATAGAACGGGTCCTTAAGCCAATGAAGGTCAATACATTTTGATCCAGAAGAGTGGTGACTATCCCCTATTTGTTGTGGCAATTCATGTATGGCTGTTGATGTCACACTATGACTGACCACTCCAGGGTGAAGTGCCTGTGTAAGTTTGGGTGAAAGTGATAAATGGTATTGCTATAATCAGATAATGATTGTGTTCCTTATTAAATTTCATGTTGGCAAGTTTTATATGAAATTGATGGCCATTTCAATTTGACTGATAATTCCATGACCTATGATAACCCTATTCCACAGGGGTCAATATATTGATTGACCTTTATCATTCTGAATATTCAAAATTTTTCTAAGAAAACAAATGTAAATACACAATGTATATTTCTCACTCCTTCACAGAATATTATATCGTGATCACCATTTGAACCGTCCAATCGAGTGGTCAAATGAGTGGTCACATCATATACTTCTCATATATTAGAAAAAAATGTGTGATTTCTTTTTCAAATTTTGTTTGGGGTATATCACATGTATATATGGGTTACGAACGGGCCATACATGTCTGACAATACCCCTCCCCACCCCGTAAAACTGTCTGATGGCTTTACAGGCAATTGGGTATCTCTATACCATAACACTGCGGCTAACGATATACATGTATATTTGTGGAATAACATTTCACTTTCGCGCACAACAATTTAGCTATTAATCTGTTGGAAGTTCATATTTATACTTGGCTATATTCTTATTGACAGTAAAGGCAACAATAAGAGACAAACATATTTGTCATAAACCCACCTAATAAATTGTGTATTAGCAAATGTCTTAGGTCACTCTCAACAAAGTAGAAAGTAAACAAATAACTATTCAAACACACATTTGGAAACACTACTCCATTATAACGCTTATGCAATGTAATGGCATTAAGAGTTATGTACATAGAACCAAACCCGATACCCACTTATTTCTGTTTTCTATAAGTATAAACGGACGGCTTATTTTTAAGTGTCAACAAAATGTCTTCTCCGGAAGTTTGCCTTGACTGTCACGAGTTTGGCTCTCTATCAACTATAAACATTACATAGTATTACACTAGGTTGCATTTGAATTTCAAAATTAGTTAAATACAACATGTACTGGAGATATATCCACTTTGTAAACAGAAATTGTTGTACCCAGTGAAATTGAATGAATATGTACTAAATCTGATTTGCCAGTCTCGGTACTGTTATTTTAATTATTCTGATGCTTGTATTAGGATATATTATGGTGGTTGTGGTTAATAAATATCACACAAATTAGAATAATAAGTAAAATCATGTTCAAATATGGAGTTCACATGTTTTTCTATCAATAGGTGACTTCTAATTGAGTGTCAAAAAGTAAGTCTTCTCCGGAAGAAACACCCGTCTCATCAGCATCTGCAACATTTCTTACTATTATTCACCTCTAAAAATCCACATGTTATCATCAATGGAGTAGTCCCAAAAAGTAGAATGAAAAAGCCCCAAGTTGAAAGGGTTAAAGTACCATTTTCAATCTCCCAACCGGCTGCCTGCAATATTGGGACAAAACTGGGATTTAGTGATTGCTCGATTTATTGGTGTTTAACAGCCTATAAACAGCTAAGGACATTTAAGGCCAGGCCAATGGGTTCGATTACGTAGTTAACCTGCTGCATTGGGGGGAAATCCCAAAATCAGAACGGAATATTCACATCGAAAAAAAAAAGATATTCAGGTGTCAGGTCAATACCACACCAAAGTCACTTGGCCCCTTCACCAAAAAGTAATAGGATTATGAATAATCATAATACGCACATAAGGGGTATAACCAGATTCAACTGTCACATACAAGAATGCCAAAGACGTACGTGAGGGCCAAACCAGGTCTCCAGTCGGGATTCCGGTAAGGATGAACCCCGATCTCATGCTCCCACTTGCCAACCACAGACAAAACTGGGAATCAAATTTGGCTGTGGAAAGCAGCTAATGTAATTTTTTGGCGGGAATAACGGGGTCTAATCCCAATGTTACCTGTTGTGATTGATGGTGTTTAACAACCTGTTAACTGCTTAGGTCATTTTAGGCCAGGTTAATGGGGTTGAATCCCCAATAGAAAATTTGTATTTGGTCCTTGTCCTGGCTGGAACATTGTCATGGATGGAGGAATTTTGATGCCATGGATGGAGGAATTTTGAAATAACCTGGCACGATTATTCACGATGATCAGACAGGGGTATTGAGCTTGTAATTTTGTTATGCAATTAGGGATTTTCAAATTACTTGCCATAAATGTACACGCACAAGACTCAGGTCCCTTCTCACAGGCCAAGGTTACATTTAGATGTCAAAGGTCAACAAGAGTGCCGCAAGTCACAAAATACGCCCGTCGAATATGGGCCAGACAACGAAGATGCAGAAATGTGAATCTGTCACCAAGGCAAGAAACATTAATGAGAATTTGAAAGTCTATATCATTATTTCTTCATCTCGTTGTGCTAAATATGTATACTAATTTAGGCAGATATAGAAAAGTAGAGTGTAAAGTAGAAATGATAGGGAATGGATACAATAATGTATAAAAAATGGCTAAGTTAAAAAGGTGATATATTTGTTAAAAAATATGTTTTCGGCATAAAAACACGAAGGTGCACATCTTCAATATGTGTATAAGACGTGTGTATAGTTTCAGAATGATCGACTGAACGGTTTCGGAGGAGTTGTGTACACAAACTCTGTACCGTATATAGAATTGTATAGAAAAATGTAGAAAAATGGCTAAGTTAAAAAGGTGATATTTGTGTTAAAAAATACTTGTTCGGCATAAAAACACCAAGGTGCACATCTTCAATATGCGTAGAAGACGTGTGTATAGTTTCAGAACGATCGACTGAACGGTTTCGGAGGAGTTGTGTACACAAACTCTGTACCGTATATAGAATTGTATAGACACATGTAGAAAAAATGGCTAGGTTAAAAAGGTGATATCTTTGTTAAAAAATATTTTTCGGCATAAAAACACCAAGGTGCACATCTTCAATATGTGTAGAAGACGTGTGCATAGTTTCAGATCGATCGACTGAACGGTTTAGGAGGAGTTGTGTACACAAACTCTGTACCGTATATAGAATTGTATAGACACATGTAGAAAAAATGGCTAGGTTAAAAAGGTGATATCTTTGTTAAAAAATATTTTTCGGCATAGAAACACCAAGGTGCACATCTTCAATATGTGTAGAAGACGTGTGCATAGTTTCAGATCGATCGACTGAACGGTTTAGGAGGAGTTGTGTACACAAACTCTGTACCGTATATAGAATTGTTTAGAAAAATGTAGAAAAAATGGCTAAGTTAAAAAGGTGATATTTTTGTTAAATAATATTTTTTCGGCATAAAAACACCAAGGTGCACATCTTCAATATGTGTAGAAGACGTGTGTATAGTTTCAGATCGATCGACTGAACGGTTTCGGAGGAGTTGTGTACACGAACTATGCGCTTTTTCTTCAGCCGCCCGCCCGCCCGTCGTGCGGTAAAACATAATACGTACCGTTTTTTAAAAACGGTCGTATAAAAAAGAATGCAAATGAGCTTGTCCGAATTGTGACTTTGTTATGAATGGAGGGATTTCATAAATAAGTGTACACAAATTTTAAATGCATTGTATCCAAATACATCGTTATTGTGATAAAACCAGTACAGCCATACTATCCCTAAATGTTGGCACACTCACTGGTGTACGGAAACATATCTTTTTTCCCAAATAAATGGTGTCCGAATACTTAGGGTTATTACGGTGTAACGTATTTTCCCTTCAGCTCGTCCGGCTAGCTCAACGGCTGGCATCAGCTGTCACCAGTCTGATCAGCCATACTAACAACTTATCAATGTGCTGAGCACCAAGTTATATGAAGTACTGGCACTCAGAAGCCGAACTACTATTCTCATAAGTCGGGTCCAGCCTGACATCCGAATAATATAATTCTACCATTCCTGGTATCAAGCTGGGCCGGTATAACTGGTTTCTCAGCCCTTCTCATGCGATGAGGTTGAGACTATATATCTGGGCACTATTTACAATATATATACAGATATAGATTTTTCTCGGGCGTACCTCGCCAATGATTGGTTACCAATGATTATGGACAATGATCGTTACAATGATTGGATGAGCACAAATAATCAAGACATTAAAGGTACATGCCCACTCAGTAGGTACAAAATATTCTTTATATGAGAGTGAGTGAGTGAGTGAGTGAGTGAGTGAGTGAGTGAATAGGGTTTAACGTCCGCTTTTCTGACATAGAGGTACAAGCCTCAGGGAGTCTACACGCAGACGGGTCAACGGGGTCGTGTCCCGTATCCACCTGTCCGAGGGGGGTAAATCCCAACTTCAGAACTCAATATTTACAATCAAAATATATATTCAGTCCTGAAATTAGAACAACCTGATCTGGTGCCAGGCCCTCGCCACACCAGCATCATTTATCCCATCCCCTAAATGTAATAGGATTAGCGCTAATCTTACTTTTATATATGGGGCATAGCCTGACTCAACTCTCACATACAAGAAAGCCAAAAATGTACATGAACCCAATCGTTAAGCCAGTTTAGTCGCCTTTTACGACAAGCAATGGCTACTGCAGCACTATTCTCAGGATCAGTTGATCCCGCCCCGGTGCCTGCACGGGCCTTCTTTATATGAGAGACATCATCTGAGACATATTCTGGCAAAATAAACATTCATTCACCATTACCCCACGTATTGATTGGCATTATTATACATTTTATATCAGACCTAAATTTCCACACTGATATCAGGGGCGATAACCGTGTTTCCTTATAATGTTAACAGACATTACTATTCATTCTCTGTATTTAGTTTTTGATATGCAATGATCATACATAATAGTATGTCGAAAATATAATTGTTTTAGGTGACGCGTTTAATTAGTATAAATAATTAAAAAATGCCATGCCTCATTTGCATATGAAAATAGCCTGATACCACCGCGCGTCACTATCAGTAAAATAAATATTACTAAATGATTATATCTGTATGGCGGGCATTCGTAATTTTTAGAAGTGGTGGCAGCGACACAATTATACACTTATTTAATTCCTATAAAGAACATGTTGTGCCTACTGCTTGGGCATGTACCTTTAAATTTAACAATAATCAACTACAAGCAATGCTACAGTGGTGAAACACTACTAATGTGAGCCACTGTAGCTGTATATTATATTCCATACAGTGTTCATCTCGTGGTATGAGCGATACCACTAGCTGGGCGTCCTATCATGAACATATATGTGTTACCAGGAGTGTAGCTCGTCTTAACTCTGAGCTAACATATGCCCGTACCCTACTCTGGACTAACTATCTGATGACAGTCCTGTAGATCAGCATAGTATATCCTAATTGAAGCTGAACCTATTATATTAATGATGGGATATGTGTCCGGGAAACACCACTCAGCAACAAGCCGATCTACTAGCTCAGCAATGTCATGAACTGCTTAGCTGAGCGACTATCCAAGCTGAGCTACGTCCTCAGCTCATCGATGTTCTGAGCTGTCTACAAGAGCTGGCATATGTTCTGAGCTGGCATATGCCGACATCTCAGGCTGTAGCTGGGCGATGAGCCTGGTGGATCATGCTGGGCTATCCTCGAGCAATAGCCGAGCATGGGGCTTGTTTCATGGGTCTGGGAATATGTCTCCTACAGTGATCAGCTCAGCTCCTGGTCTCCACATTCAGCGAGGTTTGACAAACGCAATGCTGGTCTAAACAACGCCGAACTGATTGTGGCCAGCAGCTGGACTGAGCTGAGTGTCATGTTTTAATACTTGCTCAGCCCAAATGGAGAGTGTTCGGCTGTATAGCCGGGCGTATTTTTGCGTACGCCTCAGCGAAGTGTTTCAACTCGCAGTCTGAACACTGCAAGGGCTCGACAAACGCTATGCTCGCCGATGCACCGTCCAGCTATACCAGACTGCTCGCTGGGTTAAGTGTGCGACCAACGGTTCCCTGTCCTAATCCACCCAGCAGTTGGGCAGCGAGACGCTTTCCACAGCGGGGACCCTTTCTGAGAAAGGTTCCCGGTCTCTGTTATAGACAAAATACCAGACCGCCGATCGCTGATAGAAATTCAGCTAAAGAAGCTGAGAAACATATTTACCTTATGGGGTTTCTTAACCCGTTTATTTGTATTAAACTATAATACCATCGAGTACAAGGTTTTACAGTGATATTCTGTTCTACAATACTAAAGCCAATTAAGGAAATAGAAAACATTGATTTACTCAGCCGTTTCGGACGAATACCTCAATAATACGACACCGGCATACGTTTTTCAACGTTGCAGGAAGAGAGATAATTACGGCCAGACGTCGTCCCGTACCGGTTTCGCGCAAACCGGCATTTTTGTCACTACGGTATATAAATAAACTACATGTAGTAATATGTCATGTCGGCACACATATGATCCCGCTGTGACCTTGACCTTCAAACCAGGGAGCTGGGGGCCATTTCACTAAACTGTGTACGACTAAAATGTTCGTAAGTGCAAACTTATGATAGTCTGTAAATTTCACATCAACACGGTTTTCTTGTAAACACTTATTGGATCTTCATTTATTGAGCATAGGCTGCATAAATGTAAATCCATCAATTGAAATGTCAGATACAACACAGATATACACAACGTGAATCTCATTGACTGGCCCATGTCTGATTGCAGGAGAAGGTGCGATATGAACTTGGCGAGCCACTATACGCGCAATGTAAACCGGACCTCCTGTCCCTCTGGGGCTACAAGACCGAACTGCTAAAACAACCATACAAAATAGCCTAGTAACCGCAACATCGGCAACCTCAGTCACCTGACAGTTTGCGATTATAATAATGGTATAATATACCGTTTTCAACATGATTGTAGAAAAGAAAACAAAATGAAATCATAGTTTAAGCATATTTTTAGTTACAACAATATGCCTACATTTGTTTTCTATAGACACAGTCTGAAACAGTGTATTATACCATACAATGACGAAGCCGACTACCTGTGCTCGTTGCAGGTCGAGTCTCAATTTACGCTGCATTGGCGATGTAACATTACATTTTGACTCTGTTGAAAATCGACCCGTGTCATTTTTCAATGTTGAAAATTGACCCAGGGTAATTTTTCAATGTTATATCTTGATCAAAAACAGTCATTGAAAACTGATCAGTGTTAAATTTTGATCAGACACAGGGTCCTTTTTATATTATATAATGACAGTTTTCAATGTTGAAATGTGGTCCGACTATTCATGTCAGTTTCAGATGTTGAAATATTGTATGACTGTTGGTGATCAGATTTCAACCAGGGTCATTTTTCATGTAGGCAGGCCCGTACGCAGAGGGGCTGCGACGTGTGAGTACGCACCCCCTTAACCATTTTACTCTCAACCTGCAGGCCTGTATATTGGTATTGGCAAACAGTGTAGAGCCAGATGAGCCGGCTCGTAACGAGCCGTCTCATGAGGATCTGCACTTTTTGCAATTAATTTTCATAATTTTGAGAACAAAAACACCCCATGTTCATAAATGGACTGGTCTGAAAATCATTTTGTGATGATTTAGATTGGTTGGAAAATTAACAAATCAAAATCCATTCCAGTTACTTAGGGGTGAAAGGGTTAATCTGCGGAGGTCTGTCCGTGGATGTGCAAAAACAATGTTTAGCCCTTCGCGCCATCGATAACGCACCCCCTAAAATAATTCCTGCATACGGGCCTGGTAGGTGGGTCATTAATTAACGGTCGACAATTATTGAAAATTACCTGGGTCCCTTTTCAAAGTTGAAATATGATCCAACTGTTGGTGATCAGATGTTAACGAGAGTAAATTTTTCACGTATGGGTGGGTCATTAATTAACGGTCGGGGTCAGTTTTCAACGATAAAAATTGATCACTCATCTGTTGAAAAGTGACCTGTGAGTCATTTTTTCAATGGGGTCAAAATTTATGCTGTAGCAGCAGACAAAAGGGGCATTCATCGTTGGTGATCAGGGAATTGCCGGAATGTCTCCATTTGACATCAGTTGCTTAGTGCTTAGTCTCCTTGTCGACTATAAAAAAAGGAATGTAATGACAAACTAACAATTCTAACATCAATGATGTTCCATTAATTGTTCTAAGGGAAGTTACTCATAATTTTCCAAGTTAACCTTTACACCGCTATCTTAATTTTTTGTTGTCTGCTGTTTATTTTCTATTTTCCATTTTTATCATCAAAAACATGCTTTGACAGCACTTCAGAATTATTTACAACATACTACATGCTTTGACAGCACTTTATAATTATTTACAACATACTTTGACAGCACTTCAGAATCATTTCCATTGGAAATGATTCTGAAGAGCTCTCAAACCATGTTTTTATTGAGAAATAAGGCAAGATATAAAAGCAACAGCAGACGACAATTGTTGTGTGTAGCGTTCTAAGGGTTAAATATCCTATTGATCAGCCTGGTCAATACAGCCCAATATATGTGGCTGTGGCTGGAGAAATGGGGATGGCGAACAGTGCAGATCCCGATCAGACAGTGCGGAAGCAAAGACAGAGCTGTATCTACATTGGTCGCAAAACCCATAAGCCCCATTTCTTTAGTTACAGCCACATGTGTGTAAACATTCCACAATCAGCTTTTGGAGCAAATATATGAGCTAACATGTAACCTATACAACATACAAGAGAACTTTTATTTATATATGTGTATGTGTATTTAACCCTCACTACGCGGGAGACGAAAAAATGTCTGCTGTTTTTCATTTTTGTCGTAATTTTAAACAAAAAAACCTGTTTTGGCAGCACATGAGAATCGTCTCCAGTGGAGACGATTCTCATGTGCTGTCAAAACAGGTTGATATCGAGAAATATTTTTAAAATAAAACATTTCCAGCAGACGAAAAAATATAATTCAGCTAATAAAGGTTAATGGGATATCTGCTTAGTA
Organism: Conchocele bisecta; assembly: GCA_029237695.1. Classification (NCBI taxonomy): domain Eukaryota; kingdom Metazoa; phylum Mollusca; class Bivalvia; order Lucinida; family Thyasiridae; genus Conchocele; species Conchocele bisecta. The sequence continues at coordinate 139,665,979 of CM055266.1, read as the reverse complement.
GTTCAATGTTTTTAAGAGCAGATAATTCCACATGCATGCAAGTGTATTTTGGATAAGTAAACCAGTACCGGTATATATTTATAGTTTTTACGGAGCCCTGCAGGGGACATGGATTTTTTTTTATTAATTTGTTCCTACAAAATAACAATTTGTTCCCTCAATTTAACAATTTGATCCCTCGAATTAACAATTCGTTCCCACGATATAACAATTCGTTCCCTCGAATTAACAATTTGTTCCCACGAAATGACAATTCGTTCCCTGAATTTAACAATTTGTTCCATCGATATAACAAGTTCCCGTTGGAACGAATTGTTGTCGCGGGAACAAATTGTTAAATTGAGGGAACAAATTGTTTTCGTGGGAATGAATTGTTATTTAGTGGGAACGAATTAATAAAAAAAAAGAATTCTACGTCCCCTGCGGGGCTCCGTAAGTTTTAGCAAATCATGTACAGAATTATTGAATTATTGCAGCCTATAGGCCAGTCCCATCAATAGGGAGTTACTGCTGATTTCCAAGTCCAATAACCTATGGATGGGAGTGTATATAAAATAATAACGTTTTCGAGCTCGCACAAGTGAGTAGAGGCTCATGGATAAAACCGGTCACCGCCTGGACCGACAAATAAAAACTTTAAAGCAGATCTTACGAGTGGACGAACGGAATTACGAAAACTATATACCCCTCGACATACTTTGGATGCCGGGGTATAATAAAAGGTTCTGTCAAGAGCTAAGGTCCTTTTATGCCGGGTTAATGGGGTCGAATCCCATATTTCACCTGTTCAGATGGGGGAATCCCAAAATCAGAACAGAATATTTACAGAAAAATGTTATTTGTATTCAGCCTGAAATTAGAACATCCCAACCTGGAAAGACGTTATATGGGAAATAACTCATTATGTTTTGTTTCCAACAATAAATACAATAGCTCATGTTATTTATTAGTTATATTTACATTGAGGTTTCTGATACATACCGATAGATTAATCTTGTTCTCGTCATTTTGTCGCTATTTTTCAATTGACAAGCTGCCAGTCAAGAGTGTGATGTTACATGTACTTGCAGCGTCGAGACTAATTGCATCTACTGTCTGTTTCACGAAACCGGCCCAGATTTTACAGCTATATAAACAATGCAAAAACGATATTTTTTTTATACTAAATTTTATAAAAAAAGAATGAGCCTTCGTTTTATTTCGTGAAATTTGGTGAAACATTGATGTTATTACAAAAAATGATTTGTCTATGTGAATTTAACATGTAGTGGGTGAACCAGAGGGGGGTGGGGGGGGGGGCAAATTGCCACTATGATTTATGGTCAGGTATATATCTCGGTATAATAAAACTGCATGATAGCAGTTTGGATCTTGTAGATTAACGGTTTTATGGCATGTTTTGTAGACCCCCTTCGATGAAAAAAATGCCACATAAAAAATCACAGTTTTAAAGGTACATGCACACGCAGCAGGTTACACTGCGCAGTGAAGTATCGGAAGTTGAGAAGAAAAATCTCTGTTCGAGTTCAAATCTAAATCTCCACGTAACTCTTTCCATTTGGTGATCTGGTCGCCAATATTAACCACTCTCTCTCTCTCTGTACTGCCTGTCCCTCAGACATTTCGCCTTTTTTTGGCCGACGCCGTTTCATACAATTTCCGTCCTGGACGTTTCGACATGTTGATATTCTTGTTTTACATATTGGGAAGCCTACTGGCGCGCGTAGTATACTGCGCATGCGCACCGCAAGCCGTGATGTGAAAGTCGTCGTCCCCGCACATTATCAAAATAGACTGTTACCGCCGCGCGTCGCTAACAGTAAATTGATAATTAATAAATGATTATATTTGTATAGCGGGCACTCGTAATTTTTAGAACTGGTGGAATAGTGACATAATTATACACTTATTTAATTCCTATAAAGAACATTTTGTGCCTACTGCGTGGGCATGTACCTTTAACAACTACTGCTAATAACTACAATGAAAAAAACATTCAATTGATTTTGGGAAAGTTATGATCTTATG
>CM055266.1:139598477-139663451 GCA_029237695.1 Conchocele bisecta | reverse complement strand
ATGATCTTATGTACCCGAACAGCATGGTTATACATCTTACCATCCATGACCCCTGACAATGAACCTTGCACGACTAAACCAGCTTCAATGCATATATCATGCAGTCCCGCGTCCTGAAACCGCCGTCCAATGATGGCGATCAGCGTCATTATTGTATGGAATGTACCCAGTCGAATGACTATATGGGAATATCTCTCTTTCTGTTTCCATAGTATTTCTGTAGCCTTTGCATAGAGGGCCTGGTCCATGAAACTGTACAAGCCATATATAACACCAGCCGCTTGTTCTGACATGTCGATCAATTTCCACCCCGTTCGAGAAGAACCCCGGTAAAAGTATACCGATTCACTTTTTTTCTTTACAACCACCAGTATTACTGTTAGGCTATTATTATGTTCATGGCGGCCATTTTGAATTTGACAAAATGTATTATCAATATGTAAATGACTCAATTAGTTAATGACAGTGTAAAGTCGTCTATGAAACCAATTAGCCTATAGCAATGAATTGATAAAAACAATTATTAGATGTACATTACATTACAGCAAAGACATAGCAAACATATGATTTGTTGGCCGCCATCTTAATTATAGGCATTTATTTCATACATACGGAAGCATAAACAAATATTCAACATTTTAAAATATGTTATAAGTAATTGGTTAATGTAATGAAGCGATAAAAACTACATGTGGATTTAATATTTGACTGTAGTGGGTAAAAACATATGTTTTTTTGGTGGCCATCTTGAATATTGGTAGCCATATTGGATACAAGTATGGAATTTTTATTTTCTTCAAAGTATAAACCATAAGCCTTCTGCTTCAGAACAATCTTGGTGTGTGGTTGCCTTGTATAGTGTGCTTATTTGCTATATTCGCAAAAAAAATGTTTTTATGAACCGCAAATTTGTCCGATAGGGGGGGTTACATAAAATGCCATAAAATCGTTAAGCTACAAGGTTCAAACTGCTATCATGCAGAAATAATATCTAGAGATGTATACCTTTCCATAAAATATAGTGGCAGTTTCCCCCCCCCCCCCAAAAGTGGTAATGATTACCCTATTTTCAGGGGTCTGACTCATCCCCTAATGGGGGAAAAGCAGGTGGAGGAGCTGTGGGAGGAGTCAAAAAACAAAAAAAAATCTACTCCGAAACATGGCTAGATACCTCGGAAATGATCTTAGAAAACACGTTAAATTTTGAAAATCGGTCCAGTATTTCTGATATTCTATGTTAAATCCCCATAGTACGGAAGCCCATTAGGGCCACTTCACTTTTTTTTATTTCCATTTAATCAAGATCTTTTCTTGAATGTTCAAGTTCTTTTCTTGAATTTTCGAGATCTTTTCTTGAATTTTCAAGATATTTTCTAGAACTTTCAAGATCGTTTCTTGAATTTTCAAGATCTTTTTTTGAATATTCAAGATACATTAACCAAATAACAATGTCACACGGCAAATGATGCTAATGTATTTACAGAACTTTAAACACAGTTGATAAGGTAGAGACTTACTACGGGGATTTAACATGGGAACATCTCTTCTAATTTCAGAAATAGTGAACCGATTTCCATAATTTTTTCTTTTTTTTTGACTCCTTCTCCTGCACCTCCTTTTCCCCCGTTAAATTCCCATAGAGAAATTATTTTTCGTAATAAAATGAATATTTGACCAAATTTTACGAAATAAAAAAAAGGCTCATTCTTAAATTTTTATAAATTTAATATTAATAGAAAAAAATATTGTTTTACATGGTATATATAGCCACTAAATTTGGGTAGGTTTCGTGAAACAGACATTAGATCGGGAGGTAGATCAACCAAAATCCAGTTTTTTCTCCATTCACATAAAATTATGGGTAGAGGCATACACATGGGGTCGAATTTTAGACACAAAATCTTCAACACAAATCATGGTCAAAAGGGTAAATATATTGATATGTATTAAACTTTGTAAACAGACAATATTTATGCAGACATGTGTGGTACAGTCAAACCTGTGAATAAAGGCCTTTGTTCACAGGTGGTCTTTTAGTCTGGTCTGGTTCGCAGGGTCATTTATGTGACAATAGATATGCAGTTGTGTCTTGTACATGTACCGGTACTTACTACCTTGTAAGCACATATTACTGTACATACCGAAATATAATCAGGTCTTAATCGAACAGCGAGTACCACAAAAACTATAAGCTAGTTTAAATCTGGTTGCACATTGCAATCTTAGATGTCAATATCACTAACATGATGACATATGAGACACACCATGTGATTTTGTACCTAAGAACATGCGAGATATTTCATAATAAATATTTACAAAATTTACGATACATGTAGTTACAAAATTGACAAAATTGTCAAATCAAATGCGGAATTGAATTCTGCATCGGAATACAGTCGAGCACCAGTATCTCGAAGTCGAAGGGAGATCGTATTTTAGTCGAGATACGACTAGGTTCGAGATAGCGATGAAGTGACATGGTCGAATATTTTCGCAAAAAAATATCAAATCATGTTACCCATCACATCACGAGTAAACAATAAAGGAATAATGAAACAAAAACAATGAAGCGTTATCGTGCTGTGAATTCACAATGAATGTTCCATGTTAATTTTATACAAAATAATTGATTATGACATTAATCACCATCAGATTGAACGATTAATACACGCTCAATTTAATTCAAGAAAAAAAAATTCATTCATTTACTGACAAATTTTAATCACCAATTAACTAATGACCAAAGGTAGTAAACTACCCAACATTACAGGTGGTGTCACAACTTTCAGTCTATTGCTTAAATTACCAGCGTGATATGCTTAATGAATCGTGTCAAACACTCAACAAAATCGAGGTGGACCAATTGAGCAAACAACCCGAAGCAGGTGTGAATTTATTTATTATTTTTTACAATTAGTGTTAACCAAATCGATCTTGGCAGCCAGGCGCTTAGGTTATTTACCAAAGCGTTTATGTGATCGAGATAGTGAAGAGATTTTTAACGTATTTTGATACGGAGGGGACAGAATGAATAGTCGAGATAGAGAACATATACGAGATAGGGCATGGTCGAGATAGCCAAGGAAATTTATATTAAACAAATAAGGACATAATTCGGGACTTTAGCGAATCATCGAGATAGGGGATATCATCGAGATACTGATGTTCCGAGGTACTGGTGCTCGACTGTATATCATTTGCTATGATAATTGTGTCATCTTTCGAAGTCATTTACAGAAAATATCACAGTTTCTGTAAATATATTTCATGAAAAATCACACAAGTTCTTAGGTACAAAGTCACATGGTGTGTCTTATATTATGCGAGATACAGAAAACAAAATCTTGTGGAGTGATGTTACAATGTGGTATACCGTTGTATATTACCATCTTAGCATGATGCTTGTAGACCAGTCGGTTAGAGGAACAAGAAAATTTGTGTGATCTATGAGGTTTTCTTTATTTCATGTTTTATGTGTTGTGAGTGACAGAGTACATGTGCTGATGAGAGGCAGGTTATATGCTGTCTCGGTAGTTTTATATGCGTTCTCTGTCATTAAACATGTATATGCTGTCTCAGTCGTTATATGCTGTCTCGGTCTTTGGGTATTTCCAGCTTCCGGAATTTCTTCTTATTGCTGCAAAACACAAGTACCAGAGCATGCTGTATATTCACTTTACCGTAATAACCACAGGTGATTCTAGTGTGTCTTGGATGGTCAATATAGGAATGAATGGCCTTTTTGTGGACTTTATCGGGGTATAAACTTGGAAAAGTCGCGGGAATACTGGACGAGGCCTTAAAAAATTACAATTTTCGAGAAAAAAAAAAAAAAAAAAAAGTTTTTTGTTTTTTTTTCGAAAATTGTAATTTTTTATCACTTCGTCCAGTATTCCCGCGACTTTTCCAAGTTTATATCCCCGATAAAGTCCACAAAAAGGCCATTCATTCCTTATAATTCCATTATTTGAAATAAATTCATCAAGAAAATGTGTTTATTTTCCGTTTTCATAAGAATTATTTTAACTGCGCCTGACGGTTACGGAAAGTAGTTTGGCATGGGAGTTTACTGGGAAATAAATTTTGGACAGAGACATGCTACGGACCAATCAAATGTTAAGGAAGTGTGTAAATATGTTTGTGCTGGAATTATATGTACATGAAACATCTTTCTAAACAATGTACAAAACAATTCAAATGCGCCCGTGTCTGAAGATTATGTAATTCATCTTTCCAAACAATGTACAAAACAATTCAAATGAGCCAACATATTCGGACACAATTTGATTTGGGAAACCCTTATTGTTTCCAAAACAAAGTGTATCATTTAAAATACATTGTTATTGTGATAAAGTCAGTACAACCACACTAACCCTAACTATTGGGACATTCGTTGTTGTGTGAAACCACATATTTAGTGGTATTATGGGATCTAGTTTGATACGTGTGTTGGAGTATGCAGAAATTGGGTTTTACTAATATAGTTCTTCTATTAGCACATTCCTGCAGCCTGATAAAGATCTACAATAATCAGAGCTCCAGTTAAGGTTCGTAATAATTTCTTATTTCTCCAACAAAAATGGCAAGTTGGGAGTTCTTTAGAATCATCTCAATGAGACGATTCTAAAGGACTCCCAACTTGTCATTTTTGATGAAGAAATAACAAAATTTCACCCCAAGTTGGTCAAATTACGCACCTTAACTGGAGCCCTAAATATTCGGACATATTTTATTCAGAGACATCTTCATAAATATGTGGTTTCCCAAAACATTGTAACGGGTGTACTTAGCCTTCCTTAGTAACCTGGATACATTCCTTATAACACAATGTGGCGTCCCTACCCATAGATATAGTGTTATATTGTTTGTCCTATGCCCGTCCTACCTTTTCTGTTGGCCTATTCCCATGGCTGGATTACGTGGTTAATCCCAGTATATCCGTTCAATATTGAACTTCGTACAGCTCCTAGATTTCAATGTGTGTATTGCATACATTTAGCACCATATGCCGTTTGTACTCAGGGCTGTGCGTGCCTATGTTGCACGTGCAGTTACCTTGCCATGCTGTGTCTTGGTAACATCTACCTATGGAAACTGGTGTCACTGTAGTTTGCGACCAGCGTAGATCCTGATCAGCATGTGCTTGTTGACAGCATGCACCATAGTTAATTGTGGGGTGTTCAGAATCTGCCATATCTGTGTGCACACGAGTGGGCGGATTTGGTGGGCGTTGTTCGCAAACGACTTTGGTTACTATTTCTCCTTAGGTAACCCTATTCTACGTAAAGCATGCTTGGCGTCCATGTTTTGCCAATACCGCTGATTGTACCTGTGCGACCAGTGCACACTCTGACCGGGATCCCCGGTCTGGGTTTGCTCTGTTCACCAGTTACTTTATATACTCTTACAGCCTACAATATGTCCGTCTTTAATCTTATGCGGTATAGTTTATATCCCGACCAGATTACGCGATGTGCACTCTGATCGGGTGTATGCTTGCCTCATATGTTTAGTCAAAGCCGTGGTTTGATAGCGGATCACAAATAGCCATCTTCACTGCCTTTCACTGTCTACTATCTATTCTTCGCATTTCTACATTTACATGTGAGTAATCACCAGTCTATAATATATCTATTGCATTTAAATATTATTTGTTCCTTCTTTAGCCCTCCAAATGTAGCAACTTTCCCTCTCTCCCCTGTACTGGCCGCTGTATTACAGGGCAATCTGTTCAAAGAACCTGGGTTGCAAGTTTAGAATCCCGGCATAATAGACCCCCATTACAACATAAAGAACCCCAATATTTTGTTTGTTTGTTTGTTTATTGGTGTTTAACAGCCTATCAATAGCTAAGGTCATGTAAGACCGGGCAATCCCGTTTTAACCTGATGCATTGGGGGGAAAATCCCAAAATCAGAATGGAATATTTAGATCGAGAAAAAGTGCGGGGTCAGCAAAATAATGATTTGTTAATATTTGGACATTTGAAAACCCAAAATGATTGTATTTGTGCACCAAACTACGGAGTTACGAATTGCGAATAATCGTATGGCGGTTGACCGTCGCACCTTAACACTATCGAAACATGTGCAATAACATAAATTTAGCACAAAACAAGAGTGTCGTAAGTGACAAAATACGCCCGTCGAAGATGGGCCAGACAGCGAAGATGCAGAAATGTGAAGCTGTCACTAAGGCAAGAAACATTAATGAGAATTTTAAAATCTATAGCTTTATTTCTCCTCTTATTGTGATAAAACAGGTATACTAATTTAGGTAGAAATGAGTAAAGTAGAAATTATATAGAATTGGATACAAAAATGTAGAAAAAAACGGCTATGTTGAAAAGAAGATATTTTTGTTAAAAATATTTTTCGCCATAAAAACATCAAGGTGCACATCTTCAATATGTGTAGAAGACGTGTGTATAGTTTCATGATCAGAATGGCTTCAGAGGAGTTGTGTACACAAACTCTGTACCCTATATAGAATTGTATACAAAAATGTAGAAAAAAAAGTTAAAAAGGTTTGTTTGTTTATTTGTCTTTAACGGCCTATCAACAGCTATGGCCATGTAAGGCCGGGCAAACAGGTTTGATCCTGTTTTAACCTGCTGTATTGGGAGGGGGGGGGGACACAAAATGCCAAACCAGGGCCAAACCAGGTCTGCAGTCGGAATTCCGGTAAGGATGAACCCCGATCGTTAAATTACCCATCGCATTCTCCAACCTGCCACCCATAACTCCGACACGGCTAAGCTTCTATGAAGTTAATATCGGAACATTCCTTTATGCCGTTTTCTGGGTTAAAAAGGTGATATTTTAAAACACCAAGGTGCAGATTTTCAATATGTGTAGAAGACGTGTGTATAGTTTCAGATCAATCGACTGAACGGTTTCGGAGGAGTTGTGTACACAAACTCTGTACCCTATATAGAATTGTGTACAAATATGTATACAAAAATATCGAAAAAATGGCTAAAGGTTAAAAAGGTGATATCTTTGTTAAAAAAATTGTTTTCGTCATAAAAGCACCAAGGTGCACATCTTCAATATGTGTAGAAGACTTGTGTATAGTTTCAGATCGATTGACTGAAAGGTTTCAGAGGAGTTGTGTACACAAAGTCTGTACCCTATATAGAATTGTATACAAAAATGCAGAAAAAATGGCTAATTTAAAAGGTGATATTTTTGTTAAAAACAATGTTTTCGGCATAAAAACACCAAGATGCACATCTTCAATATGTGTAGAAGATATGTGTATAGTTTCAGATCAATCAACTGAACGGTTTAAGAGGAGTTGTGTACACAAACTCTATACCCTATATAGAATTGTATACAAAAATGTAGAAAAAATGGCTAAATTAAAAAGGTTGGAATTGTTAGAACTATATGTTCGTTCGCAGTGAGTCATCAAAATGAAATGTCCCTAACGAGTCCCTAATGTTGTCTCTGTAACTGTGTAAATTCTGATATACAGCGTTCGTGCAAATAGCTACTGCCGATGAGGAATTTACTGTGACACCGAAACAGTCGAATTTCGCTTCGGCGTTTGAAAGTGAAAGTAGAAATTATGTTTTTTTCCCCCGATTTTCAAGGAAGCTGCCTTCGAAATACTGGAAAGAAAAGAAGTTTTTTTGGACAGTTAGCTCCGATTTTGTTTCAAGTGTGCACTGGGCGTTTATTAGGTATTAATTACGTCACACTCAGCCCAAAAATTTGTCATTTTCAACGTCAAAACTTGGGAGTGGGGTCTATTAGAATCTTTACGGTACTAAGAAGTTTTGATGCCCAGGGTGAGGTTTGAACCCACAATCTCTGGATTGGAAGTTGGGTGTTCTAACCTCTAGCCCACAACCCATCAATCTGATAAAATTGTGATCAGTGTAGACCATGGTCACACAGTTTCATTATCCAAGTAACTAGTCTTTGCAAACACATGTAAACATGTTTATTCAGCTGAACTGATGGAAATTGGTATGGTCGACTCCATTCAATCACATTCGTCGCGTATTGTTGAGTCATTGTGTCAATGTACAAAGTAGTAACATAGTTATTTGTCGCATTTGGCCGAGTCATTGTGTCCATGTACAAAGTAATAACACAGTGATTCGTCGCATTTTGCCGAGTCATTTTGTCACAAAACGCCGCAATTATTTCGCCGCGTTTTGCCGAAGAGCAGCGCGGAATCACAACAATTGGCCACAGGAAGTTTTGCGAGAGATTGCGGCAATATTCCGCTAAAGTTAAATTGGTTACGGCAATAACAAAATATATGCAGGTTTCGCGTTGCTTGTACTGTATATGGTGTCTATCACAATGTCTTTGGATACAATTTGTTTTTGATCCGAATACTTAGGATCATTACAGTATGAAACTTACTGGTTGTACCATCTGTGTTTGGTTGTATAGGTCATGCTAGCCAGCTCCCGGATGTTGGGCCCATCAGGCCGAAACTTCTCAGCTTCAGCCTTCAGTAACTGGGGATTCAGTACAGAATCTCCCTGGAAAAAGAGGAGTAAAATGGTTTAACCCTTTCAACCCTAAGTGACTGGAATGGAATTTGATATGTTAATTTTGCAACCAATCCAATGTTCACAAAATGATTTTCAGACTAGTCCATTTATGAAAAGAAGGCATTTTTGTTCTGAAAAATATAAAAATAAAGTGCAGATCCTATTGAGATGCGGTTCATCTGGATCTACACTGTTTGCCAATACCACTATACAGGCATGTGGTGTTGAAAGGGATAACGTCCCAGTAACAGCTATGGTCATATAGACAGGTGAAATTTATCTGAAACACAATAAGCTCTCACAAATCATGATCTCATTGCATGCATGAAGTATGATCAGAATGTAATAAGGGTCACACTCTATAGAGTTAAATAAATATATATATAATAACACTACCGTAATATCCTTAAATATTTGGACCCAATGTACTCTGGGAAGACACATAATGAGGTCGGATCAAAAATCTACTCATCATAAGGAAACTACATACCAAGTTTCAGGTCTGTAGCTAGTACGGTTTAAAGTTTTATGACTTACAAGTTTGGTGACGGAAGGACGGCCAGGAAGGATGGATAAGGTAAACACTAAATGCCCCCTCCACTATCATGGTGCGACATAAAAACAGAAATTATAGGTGATTTGAGAAACTCTTACAAAAACTTTCAAATCAATAAACAGACAGACGGACGTACGATCAGTAGTGAGGGTAATTGTATTAATGTGGAAGGATGTAAAGTCACTAAGTAATGCATGTGTGCAATAAGAAGATATTAGCTAAGGCAAACAGAAATAATAGGTGATTTGAGAAACAGTTACAAACATTTTCAAATAAATAAACAGACAAACGGAAGGACGTACGATCAGTAGCGAGGATAATTGTATTAATGTGGAATAATGTATAGTTACTAAGTAATGCATGTGTGCAATATGAAGATATTAGCTAAGGCAAACAGAAATTATAGGTGATTTGAGAAATTGTTACAAATACTTTCACATAAATAAACAGACAGACGGACAGACGTACGATCAGTAGCGAGGGTAATTGTATTAAAATGGAATGATGTATAGTTACTAAGTAATGCATGTGTGCAATATAAAGATATTAGCTGAAGGCAAACAGAAATTATAGGTGATTTGAGAAACTTACAAAAAAAATAAAAAAATAAACGGATGGACAGACAGACAGACAGACAAACAGGGTGAAACCAATAGGGCACCGCGAATTGGCCCTAATAAGAAATTTACCCCAACATTAAGTTTGTGGATGCCGACAACACTGGGGGAATGCCATTAGCCCTTCTGGCAGATATGGACATTATCTAAATTACCTGGTTCTTGTACATATTGTCTGTATTTCTTATAAACATGCAGCAAAAGTATGCTACATAGTAAGGAGACAGGACATTTTAATTAGGTCTTTAACTTGACTTTTATTTAAGCAAAATACACACCTTACATGATGCTCTAAAGTCGGTTTCTGATTTAAAAGCACTCAAACCTATATTGGTGCTTATATACCAGAATTACAGTGGAACCTCTCTAAAGCGGACACTGGGGTTAGAGAGGTTTCGCTGTACAAATGTTACTACAAAATCACCCGGGGCCGTTTCACTAAACTTTGTACCACTAAAATGTTCATAAGTGCGAATTTAGGATCCTCTGGAAATTTCAATTGATGGATTTATATTTTTATTGAACAAAGGCTGCATATGCTAAATAAACGTAAATCCAATAATTGTTTACAAGAAAATATTGTTAATGTGAAATCTACAGACTATCATAATTTTTGCACTTACAAACATTTTAGTCGTACGAAGTTTAGTGAAATGGACCCTGGGTCCTGTAGCATATTTCATCAACATTGCAAAGAATACTTTACTAGCAAAGTATACTTTGAGGGAGTAATCATTTATTTTTCCTGAAATGCATTATTTCATATAGAACTAACAAATGCATATATTTCATGATTAAAAGTACGCAGAATTATTATACTGAATTTATTACATTATCACAGCCAAATTGGCTGTGATAATGTAATAAATTCAGTATAATATTTATAAATATCATAAAATTGAAAATTTCTCCCTCAAAGTATACTTTGCTACTAAAGTATACTTTGCAATGTTGATGAAATAGGCTACAGGTAATGTTATCGGACAAGCTATATATACTGCTACACTATGCTCCATGTTACACTATCACTTCACATGCTGAGGGGTACAACAATTTTCATCAAAGAAAAAAAAGGTTTTACAAAAAAATAAAAAACAATAAAAAACATCCACATTTCTCATCCAAAATGTTGTGACCATGAGTGGTCAGAAGATATAGTTTGGACAAGAAATGAGAAAAATATGTAAAAAATATTTTAAAATTGGGAGACTCCTTGAGGCATATTCCGCATGTAGTTGGTTGAGGAAATAAAATACAAAATTTCACATAAACTATGGGCCACAAACTGACACAAGAATTCCGCGGAATCAAATGTCTCGTCTTGTCCCGCCTTGACCCGAAAGCAATTTTCACTGCGCATGTGTATCCCCTTCCCCAGATACACAAGTAGTTTGAAAAAAGGATGTTCGAGTTATGCTCTGGAGAAAAATCAGTGCGCGGAAAAACAAAGGGAGATAACTAAAAAATTAGCGGTGCAAGAGTTGTCATTCTCGCATGACACACCTTTAGGGTCGTGGTCTATGCATGTGTGAAGTTTCATGAAAATATTCCAAAGGGTGTTCGAGCTATGCTCCGGACACGAAATCAGTACACAAACAACAAAGGAAGATAACTAAGAAATTAACGACGCAAGAGTTGTCATTCTTGCACGTGACACACCTTTGGGTCGTGGTCTATGCATGTGTGAGGTTTAATGAAAATATTCCAAAGGGTGTTGGAGTTATGCTCCGGACATGAAATCAGTGCATGAAACAACAAAGGGAGATAAGTAAACAAGAATTCCGCGGAATCAAATGCCTCGCCTTGTCCTGCCAATTCAACAAATGTGCCTTTTAGCTTGTCCTGCCTTGACCTCGAGACTGGGCCTGAAAGCAATTTTCACTGGCCCGAACATATTATACAATTATTGACTAGTGAGCCATAGAACATCAGACTATATTCTATGGCTCACTAGTCAATAATTGTTTTATTATATGATAATAGTCTGTATATAGGACTTACGACCTTATGCTACTAGACAAAAATTGAAAAAGAATTTGAAAAAAAATGGAGAAAAAAGTTTAAAAATTAAAAATAACAAGAATTCCACGGAATAAAATGTCTCGCCTTGTCTCGCCTTGTCCCGCCTTGTCCCGCCTTGACCTCGAGCCTGGGCCCGAAAGCAATTTTCACTGGCCCGAACATATACAATTATTGACTAGTGAGCCATAGAATATCAGATTATATTCTATGGCTCACTAGTCAATAATTGTTTTATTATATGATAATAGTCCGTATATAGCACTTACGACCTTATGCTACTAGACAAAAATTGAAAAAGAATTTTAAAAAAAATGGAAAAAAAATTTAAAAAAAAAGTTTAAAAATTACAAAAAAAAATGCTCGCTACAGGAGCCCAGAATTTTTTTTAATAGTCCTATATTTATCTACATATATCTGCACAGGTCCACATATTGCCACAATATTGTCAACACAGTTTACGGAAATAAAATAATTTACCTGTATAAATTACCTGTAATAGTTAGTGGTCAGTTAGTGGTCAGTTAGTGGTCAATCTGGACATTTGCACATGCTAGCACATGCACAGGTGAATGGTTCTCCCAGTCACTATTGTTCAACGGAGAAGGCTATTGTTCTCTCTACAGGTAAAGTGTACAGAGCACACAAGAAAACAGGTCTTCATGCATTAATGTCCAGTTTGTAGAGTGCACAAAACAAAAAAGGGAGACAACTAAAAAATTAGCTATGCAAGAGTTGTCATTCTTGTGCACGACACACCTTCTGGTCGTGGTCTATGCATGTGTGAAGTTTCATGAAAATATTCCAAAGGATGGTCAAGTTATGCTAACGACACGAAATCAGTGCGCGAAAACAAAAAAGGGAGATAACTCAAAAATTAGCTATGCAAGAGTTGTCATTCTTGTGCGTGACACACCTTCGGGTCGTGGTCTATGCATGTGTGAAGTTTCATGACAATATTCCAAAGGGTGGTCGAGTTATGCTCCGGACAGAAAATCAGTGCGCGAAAACAAAAAAGGGAGATAACTCAAAAATTAGCTATGCAAGAGTTGTCATTCTTGTGCGTGACACACCTTCGGGTCGTGGTCTATGCATGTGTGAAGTTTCATGATGAAAATATTCCAAAGGGTGTTCGAGTTATGCTCCGGACAAGAAGTGTCTGCAGCGGACGCAGACGCGGCACGGTGTCAAATCCACAGACTTTCGTCCGGGGGATACAATTATTGACTAGTGAGCCATAGAATAACAGATTATATTCTATGGCTCACTAGTCAATAATTGTTTTATTATATGATAATAGTCCGTATATAGCACTTACGACCTTATGCTACTGGACAAAAATTGAAAAAGAATTTGAAAAAAAAAATGGAAAAAAAAATTAAAAAGAAAAAGTTTAAAAATTAAAAAAAATAATGCTCGCCACTGGAGCCCAGAATTTTGCTTTAATAGTCCTATATTTATCTACATATATCTGCACAGGTCCACATATTGCCACAATATTGTCAACACAGTTTACGGAAATGTAATATAATAATTTACCTGTATAAATTACCTGTAATCATTTACCTGGACAGTTAGTGGTCAGTGTGGACATTTGCACATGCTTGCACATGCACAAGTGAAGGGCTCTCGCAGTCACTGTTGTTCAACCGGAGAAGGATATTGTTTTCTCTAAAGGTAAGGTGTACACGAGAAAACGGGTCTTCATGCATTAATGTTCAGTTTGTAGCATAGAAAGAAATAGAGTTTGACCTTGACCCAGGAGCTCAGAATTTTTTTTAATAGTCGTATATGCATGTACATATCATAGTAAACGTATGTATAAAGTTTTGATGACTGTAGCTGACAAGGTGTTGAAGTAATGACCGTAACACGAAAACTTAACATTGAATGTATTAACAAATAGTTTGACCTTGACCCTGGAGACCCTGGGGCCCGCCAAATTGTTTTTAATAGTCCTATATTCATGTACATATCATAGCCGCCGCCGCCGACTCCGGAAAAGCAAAACCTATGTCTCGCTTTCCACTTTCGCGGGCAAGACAACAACTGGGCTTACTGCCTGTGCAACCAATGTAGACCCAGACCAGCCTATACATCTGCATAACCCTGTGTAGTCTACACTGTTATAATGAACAAAACATTCGTGAAAACAATATTAAACTAGAAAATGGGATCTGTCGACGCACTTAGGGCCCCTATTTGAGAAACTGTCACAAAAACTTTCAATAAATAAACAGACGGACGGATGTACTATCAGTAGCGAGGGTAATTGCATTAATGTGGAGGGATGTATCGCTACCACGTAATGCATGTGTGCAATATGAAGATATTAGCTGAAGGCAAAGAGAAAGTATAAGTGATTGAGAAACTCTTACAAAAACTTGCATAAAAATATACAGACAGATGGACAATGTACGATCAGTAGCGAGAGTAATTGTATGAATGTGGAATGATGTATAGTTACTTAGTAATGCATATGTGCGATATGAAGATATTAGCTGAAGGCCAACAGAAATTATAGGTGATTTGAGAAACTGTTACAAAAACTTTCAAATAAATAAACAGACGGACGGATGTACGATCAGTAGCGAGGGTGATTGTATTAGTGTGGAATGATGTATAGTTACTTAGTAATGCATGTGTGCAATATGAAGATACTAGTTGAAGGCAAACCGAAATTATAGGTGAAACTTACAAAAAAAATAAAAAAATAAAAAAATGGACGGACGGGACGGGACGGGACGGCACGCATGCACGCACGCACGCACGAACAGACAGGGCGAAACCTCCCTCCGTCCGTCCGTCCCGTCCGTCCCGTCCGTCGTCCGATTCTCGGCGGGGCCCTAACAATGTGAAATATTGTGAGGCTAAGCCTGAATTTGTCAGATCAAGGCATATATTATCTATGTTAACTTACCTGGCTAGCTTCTAGTGTGTTCCTTGATAAAGGCTGTAAGTATAATAATACCGGATCATGTATTACATATGGGAATGGCACAAGCAACAGGTGACATTGTAGCCCATGCAATGCTGAAGTAAATGTTGTCATCTGCTGTTTACTTTTTATTTTCCATTTTTTCTCATCAAAAACATTCAATGACACCTTTTAAAGACAATACAAAGTTATCTAAAGTGATGTCAAGCCATTTTTTCATTGACAACTTTAGATAAAATATGAAACATCAGCAAACAACATGTTATGTTTCTCACATTCTAAGGGTTAATGACAGATTTCCATTGTAAACAAATAAATACAATATATGTGATGTAAGGATCACTACTATATCACTGGATGGTTACTGGACTATAACGGGAGTGGATTTTTACAGAAGGATGCCCGGGTGCTTACCAACTGTTTTAGTTGTTTCGCGGCTATACAACTTTTCGTCTACAGTGTTGAAAGGGTTAACTCTTTCACCCCTAAGTAACTGGAATGGATTTTGTTATCTTAATTTTGCAACCAATTCAACCGTCACAAAATGATTTTCAGACTAATTCATTTATAACAAGAGTGCCGTAAATCACAAAATACGCCCGTCGAAGATGGGCCAGACAGCGAAGATGCAGAAATGTGAAGCTGTCACCAAGGCAAGAAACATTAATGAGAATTTGAAAATCTATAGCATTATTTCTTCCTCTTGTGGTGATAAACTGGGGCCCGTTTCACTAAACTTTGTACGACTAAAATGTTCTTAAGTGCACATTTAGGATTGTCTGGAAATTTCAATTGATGGATTTACATTTATTGAGCATACGAAAACATTGTTAATGTGAAATTTACGGACTATCATAATTTTGCAAAAAAGTTTACAAACATTTTAGTCGTACAACGTTTAGTGAAACGGCCCCCAGGTATACTAA
Organism: Conchocele bisecta; assembly: GCA_029237695.1. Lineage (NCBI taxonomy): Eukaryota > Metazoa > Mollusca > Bivalvia > Lucinida > Thyasiridae > Conchocele > Conchocele bisecta. The sequence goes on along the minus strand of CM055266.1, from coordinate 139,647,880 downwards.
TTTAGGTAGAGATGTGTAAAGTAGAAATTATATAGAATTGGATGCAAAAATGTAAAAAAAAAATGGCTAAGTTAAAAAGGTGATATTTTTGTAAAAATTTGGCATAAAAACACCATGGTGCACATCTTCAATATGGGTAGAAGATGTGTGTATAGTTTCATTTTGATTGACTGAACGGTTTCAGAGGAGTTGTGTACACAAACTATGAAGTTTTTCTGTCGGCCGCCCACCTGACCGACTGCCCGTCTGCCCGCACTGCGGTCAAATATAATATGTACCGTTTTTTTAAAACGGTCGTATAAAAAGTGCAGATCCTGATGAGACGGCTCGTCACGAGCCGGCTCATCTGGATCTACACTTTTTGCCAATACCACTATACAGGCCTGTGCTGTTGAAAGGGTAATACCTCAAGATGTAAGCATGGGAAGTAAGAAATACTTAACAGTAGGTACATGTATGTACCTTTGTGTGAAGGTAGGGATGTTTGGGTTCTGGATGCCAGCATATCAAAGTCCGTCCATTTGCCGTCATGCCAACAGCAGGAACCCTGCAACATTACAACATCAGTACAGGGGCTGGCTGTGTTGCTCCACGAGCACATGTGGGAGGACACATAGCAGAATCAATACTTTAAATTCAGAATACGTGTACTCATTTGAGAATTTTGTTTTTTTCTGATTTCTCCTTACCTATGTCTATATTGTATAACCATTCAATTGAATTCAGTCAATAATTCAGTTATCATGCTGATTGACACATAGCACCCTTTGTAAGCTAAACATGGATCTAACAATAATGTTGGGTCCACCTCTAGAATATACTGTACATCTGGAGATGACAATACAATCTTAGACTGCAGCAATGTGATAATTAACAAGAACTGGCATCGTTAAACGAAGCTAATCCCCTCGCTGGCAGTGACCTTGATCTTGGGAAGTCGGACGTGGGTCGTATGCAGCATCCCTAGACACACATTGTGATGAAGCAGTTCACGCCGAAGGTTTACGGAGCGCCGCAGGGGACGTAAAATTATTTTTTTCATTAATTTGTTTCCACGAAATAACAATTTGTTCCCTCAATTTAACAAATCGTTCCCACAAATTAACAATTTGTTCCCACGAAATAACAATTTGTTACCATGGGAATTAATTGTTAATTTGAGGGAACAAATTAATAGAAAACAATCCATGTCCCCTGCGGGGCTCCGGAAAGGTCTGGGCATGGTAGAGATTACCTTTGGTCCTCTGTGGTGTCAGTCTCAGTGTTGGCTGGCTCTCTGTCATGGCTTGTACTGCAATATAATCGCTGGCTGCATCGGCACCCCACCACACTACCCACTGAAACATGTTGTCATTTATGAGCTTTACAACATTCAGTAACCCTTCACCCCTAACAAACTGGAATAGGTTGTGATATGTTAATTTTCTGACCAAACAAATCATCACAAAATGATTTTCAGACTAGTCCATTTATAACAAGAGTTGTCAGAAGACAACGAAGCTCGCCTGTTGGCAGCCTTCACTGAAACTTGGCACAGTTGTATAAAAAACATGAATATTATACAACTTGACCTTGGTTTAAGGGGTATGCGGTGGACCTTGACATTGAGGTCAGTGGTGGAAGGTGGGTCGTGGATTTGCTATTATAAGATAAGTTATTGTGATTCTACACAGGCTATATGGTGTAATATTGCCCGTCTGGTGGTATGTTCACCCGAGGCAATAGCCGAGGGTGAACATACCTTCAGACGGGCAATATTACACCATATAGCCTGTGTAGAATCACAATTTATAACGTATTTGTCATACCGCATATCCTTTATTTGGCCGTATAAACATATCTCTTCTTTTGATCTTTGCGTTTTTTCAGGAAGAAAAATAATCCGAGATTCGATTTTCTACCATCAGTCTTAATATAAAGGCCTAAATGAACATTTAGTTTTTTTATTAAACGAAAACAAACCAAATATGGAGTAAGAAATCCATCGAAAACGACTTTATGACAGTTTTTTTATATTATGTAATTTAATTTATATTCCACTGCTCTATCGATCTGCTCTCCCTTTGGCACCTCTACAAGAATGCGACTGGTCCCCAAACATTCGCTGTCATTGCTACGCCGCGTTTCGTGCGTGGAACCCATAGTTTGTGACCTAAATATAGCTGTGTCACGAAGCCAAGTGTGTTTTGCAATTTTCGTTATTTTGGCTAATTTTTAGCTCATATTTTGATGAGTGAAGAATTTTTATGGAAAAATAAACAATAAAGAGTGTTTTGAGTGTACAATTTGTAACTTTTATTGATCAATTCGGGGTTTTATTGTGTTTAGTGAGGAATACAATTCGCAATCGCTAGACGCTTGCAAAATGTGTCTTCATTGGACGCGAGGCGTCGGAGGGGAATCGCAATTCCTCTATGTCCGACGGCCTTGGCAGGTCATATAATATATATGACAGGCAAGCTAGCCAATCAAAAGCCGAGAAACTTATCTGCGGTACGACAAAGCGTGATATAGCATATTAAGATGAATGCATGTATGAAATATCAATGCGCTCCCTGAAAACAGAAGTAAAACAAAATTTAACCCCACCGTTAAGTTGGTGATTTTCTACAGCATGATAGCTATTCACATGAGGAATGCATGTATGAATGTGCGAAGTTTGTGACCTTGACCTGGGGAAAGGGGTAGGGAAGGTCATGGATTTGCTGTAGGACAATAGAGGATTATCAGATGAATGCATGTATGAAGTATCAAGACGTTCCCTGTAAAGAAACAGAAGTTATAAAAAGACATTTACTCTGAGGAATGCATGTATGAAATATCAAAGTGTTCCCTGTAAAGAACACAACATTTACCCCAACGTAAAGTTTATGACATGCTTAAGAATGTGAGCTTGACCTTGGGGTAAGGGTTGGATGGTGGGTTGTGGATTTGCTACAGCATGATAGAGGGTCATCTGAGGAATTCATGTATGAAATATCAAGGCGTTTCATCAAAGGAAACAGATGTTATAAGACATTTACCCCGTTATGTTTATGAATGTGCTAAGTTTGTGACCTTGACCTTGGGGTAAGGGGTGGGCCATGGATTTGCGATAGCACGATAGAGTATCATCAGACAAATGCATGTATGAAATATCAAGGTGTTCCCTATAAAGAAACAGAAGTTATAAAAAGACATTTACTCCAACGTTAAGTTTATGATGTTAATCTTGGGGAAAGGGGTGGGCCATGGATTTGTTGTAGCACAATAGAGGATCATCAGATGAATGCATGTATGAAATATCAAAGCGTTCCCTGTAAAGAAACAGAAGTTACACAACATTTACCGCAACGTTAAGTTTATAAACATGCTAAGTTTGTGACCTTGACGTTGGGGTAAGGGTTTGGTGGTGGGTTGTGGATTTGCTACAGCATGATAGAGAGCATCATCTGAGGATGCATGAATGAAATATCAAGGCGTTCCATGAAAGGAAACAGATGTTATAAGACATTTACCCCAACGTTAAGTTTATGAATGTGCTAAGTTTGTGACCTTCACCTTGGGGAAAGGGGTGGGGTGGGTCATGGATGTGCGATAGCACGATAGGGTATCATCAGATGAATGCATGTATGAAATATCAAGGTGTTCCATGAAAGGAAACAGATGTTATAAGACATTTACCCCAAACGTTAAGTTTATGAATGTGCTAAGTTTGTGACCTTGACCTTGGGGAAAGGGGTGGGCGGTGGGTCATGGATTTGCGATAGCACGATAGAATATCATCAGACAAATGCATGTATGAAATATCAAGGCGTTCCATGAAAGGAAACATGTTACAAGACATTTACCCCAACGTTAAGTTTATGAATATACTAAGTTTGTGACCTTCACCTTGGGGAAAGGGGTGGGGTGGGTCATGGATTTGCTACAGCACGATAGAGTATCATCAGATGAATGCATGTATGAAATATGAAGGCATTCCCTGTAAATAAACAGAAGTTACACAACATTTACCCCAACGTTAATTTTAAGAATGTGCTAGGTTTGTGACCTTGGGGTAAGGGTTGGGTGGTGAGTCGTGGATTTGCTACAGCATGATAGAGGGTCATCTGAGGAATGCATGTATGAAATATCAAGGCATTCCATGAAAGAAAACAGATGTCATAAGACATTTACCCCAACGTTAAGTTTATGAATGTGCTAATGTTTGTGACCTTGACCTAGGGGTAAGGGATGGGAGGTGGGGTGGGTCATGGATTTGCTAAAGCATGATAGAGGGTCATCAGATGAATGCATGTATGCAATATGAAGGCATTCCCTGTAAATAAACAGAAGTTACACAACGTTTACCCCAATGTTAAGTTTATGAACATGTTAAGTTTGTGACCTTGACCTTGGGGTAAGGATTGGGTGGTGGGTCGTGGATTTGCTACAGCATGATAGAGGGTCATCAGATGAATGCATGTATGAAATATGAAGGTGTTCCCTGTAAATAAATAGAAGTTACACAACATTTACCCCAACGTTAAGTTTGTGAACATGCTAAGTTTGTGACCTTGACCTTGGGGTAAGGGATGGGCGGTGGGTCATGAATTTGCTATAGCACGATAGAGTATCATCAGATGAATGTATTTATGAAATATCAAGGCGTTCCATGAAAGGAAACAGATGTTATAAGAAATTTACCCCAACGTTAAGTTTATGAATGCGCTAAGTTTGTGACCTTGACCTTTGTGTAAGGGGTGGGCGGTGGGTCATGGATTTGCTACAGCATGATAGAGGGTCACGTGAGGAATGCATGTATGAAATAACAAGGTGTTCCATGAAAAGAAGTTATAAGACATTTACCCCAACGTTAAGTTTATGAATGTGCTAAGATTGTGACCTTGACCTTGGGGTAAGGGTTGGGTGGTGGGTCATGGATTTGCTACAACATGATAGAGGGTCATCTGAGAAATGCATGTATGAAATAACAAGGTGTTCCATGAAAGGAAAACAGAAGTTATAAGAGATTTACCCAAAGTTTACGCCGCCGGGGTATGCCATAAGCTCTTCTGCACTTCGTGCAGGCGAGCTAAAAAGGGGGTGTTTCTTTTATAAAACAATATGAAAACAAGAAACGAGGCAAAGCCACGAAGGCCAGGTTTTTTCCAAGCATAGACACTTGGATAACATAATTATACCCACTTTTTGTAGACTAGATGGCCGTGGTCTGCATGTCGCGCCTTGGGGCGAGGCATGGACACTAAAAAAATAGATATAGTAGATGGAAAAACTTTAACCAAAAAACTTTAACCGGAGACACGGACGTACGGACGGACGGACAGACGTATGCCAAAATGCCGACGATATCACGTTTTCCGCAAGCGGGCGCGACAATGATGATAAACACCCATGTGAAGTATCAAGGTAATGGGTGAAGCAGTTGCAGAGATATAGTACACAAAGTCAATTACGTAGAAATAATAGGTGAAGGTAAACAAAATGGTCACATGTTGGATAGTTGTATGTGGTAGGCACCCCATGGTTTTGAAGCTGTGAAAGTTTGGTGGTCCTAGGTGGTACAGTACCAAAGAAATGGACTTAAACACGAAAACTTAACATTGTAAACGCGAAAACTTAACATTGAAAATGGCTAAGTCGACTGAGCGGAAAAAATGGGTCAAGTTCAAAAAATGGTAACATGTTGGATAGTGATATATGGTGGGCACCCCTTGATTATGAAGCTGTGACAGTTTGGTGGTCCTAGGTGGTACAGTAACAAAGAAAAAGACTCAAACACGAAAACTTAACATTGATTCTGGACGCAGCCAGCCGTCCGCCGCCCACCGCCCGCCCCCCGGCTTTCGTCAATCCAATAGCCTGGATTTTTTTAAAAAAAACCTGGCTAATTAGTTGTAAAAAAGTGCAGATCCTGATGAGACGGCTCGTCACGAACCGCCTCATCTGGATCTACACGTTTTGCCAATACTACTATACAGGCCTGTGATGTTGAAAGGGTTAAATATGCACTCCCAAGTCCCAGGTTGTAATATCACGAGATATATTTTTCGGGCAAAATAAACATTTATTTACCATTACCCGACATGTTAATGGGCATTGTTATGCTGTTTTTTATATCAAACATAATTGCCACTCAGATAACCGTGTTTCAGGGACAAAACTACCATATAGGCCCCTTCCCCAATCATAGGATCTCATCTTTTTCCCAATCTGTAAAGTAAATTCCCAATTGTCAAAAAAAGTTACCGTAATCGCGTTTTAAGCTATTTATATCAGTGAATAACTAGAGGATTGTTTTTCAGACAAAAACATATGTTTCCCCCAATACCACCACTGTATGTTATCAGGACTTGGAAAAGTAGAATTTAAGGCAGCAACAGCATATATGTAGCTACCTTGTATTTTCTGCATACTTTTGAAGATACGCGCGACACAAGTTGAATATCCCCACTTTTCACTAAGTCAAGGGCCATAACTCTGTGAATACTGGATGAATCTACATCTCAAACCCCAAGGTGCGCAACTTCACACGATGACCAGTATTCCTGTAAAGTTTCACGACTCTAACTGAAATACATTTGGAGATACGTGCGACACAAGTTGAAAATGTCCAATTTTCGCTAAGTCAAGGGCCATAACTCCGTAAATACAGGATGAATCCACATCTAAAACCCCAGGTGCGCAACTTCACACGATGACCAGTATTCCTGTAAAGTTTCGCGACTCTTAACTGAAATACTTTTGGAGATACGTACGACACAAGTTGAAAATCCCCACTTTTCACTAAGTCAAGGGCCATAACTCTGTGAATACTGGATGAATCCGCATCTAAAACCCCAGGTGCGCAACTTCACACGATGACCAGTATTCCTGTAAAGTTTCACAACTGTTAACTGAAATACATTTTGAGCTACGCGCGACACAAGTTGAAAATGCCCAATTTTCGCTAAGTCAAGGGCCATAACTCCGTAAATACAGGATGAATCCACATCTAAAACCCCAGGTGCGCAACTTCACACGATGACCAGTATTCCTGTAAAGTTTCGCGACTAACTGAACCAGTATTCCTGTAAAGTTTCACGACTCTAACTGAAATACATTTGGAGATACGCGCGACACTAGTTGAAAATCCACAATTTTCGCTAAGTCAAGGGCCATAACTCCGTAAATACAGGATGAATCTGCATCTAAAACCCCAGGTGCGCATCTTCACACGATGACCAGTATTCCTGTAAAGTTTCACGACTGTAACTCAAAAACTTTTGGAGATACGTGCGACACAAATTGAAAATCCCCAATTTTCGCTAAGTCAAGGCTCATAACTCCGTAAATACAGGATGAATCCACATCTAAAACCCCAGGTGCGCAACTTCACACGATGACAAGTATTCCTGAAAAGTTTCACGACTGTAACTCAAAAACTTTTGGAGATATGCACGACACAAATTTTGTGACAGACAGACAGACAGACAGACAGACAGACAGACAGACAGACAGACAGACAGACAGACAGACAGACAGACAGACAGACGGACAACCAAGCCAAAACCAATATGTCTCCCCATTCATGGGGGAGACATAATAATTCATAGTTCATTTGATATTTTATAGTATTTGTAATGTTTATTATTACATGCTTCACTTAAAAGCTGATACTATAATAGTCTATTCTGTTCGTCTGTGTATGGGGTACATGGGGTTTCCCCACGTCATACAGGTGTCGACAGAAGTTGGCAGACCTGTATGAAAATAGTTCAATTTAATAGTTTTACTCATTTTTCAGTAGGTACAAAATGTTTTTTATATCAAGAGACATCATCCGAGACATTTTAAACATTTGTTCACCATTACCCCACGTATTGATTTGCATTATTATACATTTCATATCAGACGTAACTTTCTACACTGATATCAGGGGCGATAACCGTGTTAAGGTTAACAGATATTACTATTTATACTCTGTATTCATTTTTTTATGTGAAATTATCATACTTTATATTTTGTCGAAAATATTATTTTTTCAGGGGACGCATTTAATTAGTATAAATAATTAAACAAGAATTCCGCGGAATCAAATGTCTCGCCTTGTTCGGCCTTGACCCTGGGCCCAAGAAAAACAAATTTAATAGTCGTATATTCATCTACATATCATAGTAAAGGTATGTATAAAGTTTGATGACTGTAGCTGATAAGGTGTTGGAAGTAATGACCGTAACACAAAAACTTAACATTGAATGATGACGCCGCCGCCGTCGACTCCGGAAAAGCAAAACGTATGTCTCGCTTTCCGGTTTCGCAGGCGAGACAAAAAATACCATGCCTCATTTGCATATGAAAATAGCCTGATACCAACACGCGTCACTATCAGTAAAACAAATATTACTAAATGATTATACCTGTATAGCGGCCACTCGTAATTTTTGGAACTGGTGGAATAGTGACACAATTATACACATATTTAATTCCTATAAAGAACATTTTGTGGTTACTGAGTGGGCATGCACCTTTAAAGTTTAAGGACCAGGAACAAAATACTGTGTGAAAATGCAGAATTAAGCATTTACGAGGGTGTCCGGGAAAATGGGTACGGACGAAAGTCGGCTACCAGTATATTTTTTAAATCAGAAAAATGTAAAAAAAAAATATCAATACATAGTTGCCACATCAGTAAAAGTTACTTCCCTTTGTTGGATACAGGTAAACACTGTCGGCCATTTTGGAAGGCAATATTCCATTAGGCCCTCCCTACAGAAAAATAGTGAAAATAATCCCATTTTCGGAATTATTAAATTTTGCACGCAACACAAAACAGTTGTCTTTCCATGTATGATTTGTTTGAAAAAAATATATTTGTTTAGGCACTAAAATTAATATAGACGTATTTATGTTAAATCAATGTTATCAAAAATTTCTCCTATTTGTTACATTTAGTTTTGGCAGCACGATTTAACCCAAATCTACCCAAATCTTCATTAAAAATAACATTTATGATTATATTATATACGTTTTCAACAATATATCATTAGCATATCATACAATAAGCACATTTTGACCGAAAAATGGAAGAATAAAGCACATATTTCCGCGGGAAAGCGATTAATATACATGTAGCATTATTATAAAGGGGGACTACCGTGATAGAAACTCATTAATTATGTCTCAGTTGTCTAACTTTAAATTGCCATCGATCATGATTTCATATGGCACATATAATAGTCCAACTGTCTAAGTAACCGGTCACCTCCATAGTATTGCAATATTTATTTTGCCGAGTAATTATATGCCAACATCTTTTTGAAATAGTTAAAAACAAAGTATAATGCATTGAATGAATGTTTTTATTAGCACAAATGACTTCTGGACATAGTTTAGTTATTGCAATTTCATTTACAGAGATACATGTACCTTTAAAAACTCTCACAGGAAGGCTATATATACATATATATATATATAAAAATATTCTTAATATTCATCTACAATAACAATAATAAACGATCTTGTATTAAGAACATTGATGAAAATGAACCATAATATGCATGCAATATATATATTTTTAAATTTGTGTATGGTTTGTATATCTTGTCAAATAGCTTGAATGTTTTTCACACCTACCGGTATACAGAAAAAAATATTGTATTGACCAGAACACAGTGTATTTTAGTGGGGTAGCTCATTATATATAGTCGATTATGTAAAATATGGGAAACTGTGTAGATCCAGATTAGATTGTGAATGCATATTTCCCCTAAAGGTATAGCCTCAACAAGTGGTTATGCACAAAATGGGGAACCGTGTAGACCCTGATCAGACTGTGATTGCAAATTTCCCCTAGAATGTATAGCCTCAACAAGTGATTGTTATAAGATGGCTACACGTCCTGGCGGGCGACACGCGGCTTGCTTGTATACGGTACAGTGATTATGTACAAGATGGAAAACAGTGTAGACCCTGATCAGACTGTGATTGCAAATTTCCCTAGAGGTATAGCCTCAACAAGTGATTATGTACAAGATGGCTACATGTCCTGGCGGGCAAAAACGGCCAGTATGCGGTCGACACCTACACACTACTGTCTCCTTGTATGTCAACATTAGAGAGATTCTACAGTTTTTTATTTGTATTTCAATTAAAAATCATCATTCCCATTTAGCATGTTTAGAATGATCCATTATAAAGTGGATTATCTTCCTTGGCTTCCTAGTATTAAGTTTATCGCGGTACTCTCCTTTATTTCATATACAAATATTTCCATTTTGCATCAAAACATTAAAATGGGCCCTGGTATGAGTAAATTAATGACATACATTATGTAAGTACAGTCCAAACATCGTTAGTATGATGTGTATAGCTTATTTTTATTAACACATATAGTAATTACTAATTATATGAAGATTTGGGTAGATTTGGGTAAGATTTGGGTAGATTTGGGTAAATCGTGCCACCCTTTAGTTTTGCCCACAAATATGGCGGACAAGGGAGACTACTCCATGTCACATTAGCTCATCTGGGAACTATGTATATTGATAATTTTTACAAAATTTGTTCCTTTTCCCTATAAATATTTAAACTAGATGACCGAGGCTTTGATATTATAGCGAAACACTTACGAAAACAAAAATTTAACCAAAAACTTTAAACCAGAAGTACATACAAATATATGGACGTACGTGCCGACTATATCGCGCTGCAAGTGTAAGCGGGTGCGACAAAAATGACCTGCCTCATTTGCATATCAAAATAGCCCGATACAACCACGCATCACTATCAGTAATTTAAAGACAAAGAAATTATCATATCTGCATAGTTGGCACAGTGCCGCACTAGTAATGTTTAAAACTGGTGGAATAGTCCATGGTCCGCTATGCCCTGGTCCGAAACGTGCATGGTCCGTTATTTCCAGTCTTCAATAAAGGCAGGTACGATACATTTTTCTGGTAATTGCGTGTCAACATTTGCGTCACGGAGACGTCACAGCCTTACGATGTGATACATTACCTGGAGAAGTATTACAAAACTGCAACAAAATACGTTTTCTCATTTGTATGACATTTCTAGTAACCGCAGTCATTTTTGCTAACATCAAGCGTTCTACCACCAAGCTTCTACCACTAGCATTCTACCACAAAACGATTTTACGACATCAGCTTCTACCACTAAGGCTTTACATGATTAACCTGTATATATGTGTATATACGATAAACACTAATATAGGCCATTGTAGTCCCTGATTAGCGTGGTTATGTACCTCAACTGATCAGACTCAACAATATGGATACGACTGTAGTCCCTGGTCAGCATGTAGGTCAATAACTAGCCCGACTGATCAGACTATCACCAATCTGAAGATCTATAGTGTAGCACCTGATCAGTATGTATCTATACACAGGCTGATTACGGTTATCACCAATTGTGAGATTGTTTATAGTGTGATCAGGCTGGGTATATTATCTGTAGATCAGCGTAGCCCTGATCAGCATAAATACAACTGGCCAGACTCACCAATGTAGAGATCAGTGAAGTCCCTGGTCAGCATGTACATATAACTAGCCAGAATGATCCAATCATTGCCAATCTGTAAACCAGCATAGTCTCTGATCAACATTGTAGCATCGTACATCACATATCAGGTGAACTTACACGCGGAGTACCTTGTTTTCAAGACGTGTATCCATCCTTGTTGTCCATATCAATTGACCCTTATTACCAAATACTCCACTCACACATTACTTACGTACAATAATGTATAGACGACACTGCGTGTAACATTTATAGTTCATGCTTATTTTTCTTAAACGATATGTCCTATTCTGTTATGATATGATAAAATGATTCACAAACAGTTCCTAGAATTTCTATCAAGATGTATATAGGGGCCTATATATTTCTCACGCGTCTATTTCAACTTTTCTCTGAGCTATTCCGTAGTCATTGCTGTCGGAACATGTATGTACTAGTACGTATATAATTGGTTATATGTGGCTGATAATGGATACATGGGCCTTATGTTGACTTATGATCAGTGTAGCTCCTGATCAATTAACACACTCATGTAGCATGATAAAAATATATTATTCCTTATTAGAAAGCATGACGAGTGTTCCATTGACTGACTAACGAACAGTGTAGATCATTATCATACTGTGTGGGTGCTCAGGCTGATTGAGTTCTACACTGGTCATAGTGTTGATTTTTCTACAATTATAATCTGATTCTTAAATCACTGTATATATGTAGATACATACCTATCGTCGCAAGGAAGACGTGCGGTATGTAAAACTTGATGCGTTATATTTTGAGCACCAGTTAACAAATCAAGTTTTCGAACAGTGTAGATCCTCACCCGCGCAGTCTGTTCAGGGACTACAGTATACTACAATTCTTTCACTGAAGTATTATTGACAACTGTTAGACCCGCTTGACTCTGTACAATACTGCACATCAGTCATACACCATGACAACAATGGGCTTATTTAGTTTGCGATGAGTGTAGTCCCAGTCCCACACATTGGTCGTTTATTAGTTTGGGAACATTAACATGTATCATAATGACGCAGTTATGTAGACATGTACGACTGGTGCGAATTGAACGTACGGTGGGTGAAAAATACCAAAAACATCATTTTTTTTTCTGAAAAATATTTCAGAATTTGACGCAACGGGCATAGAAAATGCACTAAGGCACACATTCCAGAGGTTGTGACACACAAAAATACCCCTGTCTGTTTTGTCTATATACATGTATGTGTTTTACATAAATAATACAAAAATGCTTGGGGGACTTGAGGATACGGTGGAAAATATTAAAAATCGAAAAAATTACTTTGAATTTTATAAAAAATATTTCACAATTTGACGCTAACGGGCATAGAAAATGCACTAAGGCAAAAATTTACAGGACGTTGTGACACTACCTACCCCTGTCTGTGTGTAATATACATGTATGTACATAAATAATACAAAAATGCTGATATGAGGATACGGTGGTGAAAAATCAAAAAACATTGATGTTTATATATCATTGACGGCAAAAAACATTTGATGCACTTTAGCAACAGAAAACGGTTTCAGACGTTGTGACACTACCTACCCCTGTCTGTTTTGTAATATCTGTATGACATAAATAATACAAAAATGCTTGGGGGACTTGAGGATACGGTGGTTAAAAATCACTTTGAATTTTGTTATAAAAAATATTTCAGAATTTGACGCAACGGGCATAGAAAATGCATAAGGTAAAAATTTCAGACGTTGTGCATACCTACCCCTGTCTGTGATCAATACTACATGTAATGTACTTGTACTATAATACAAAATGCTTGGGGGACTTGAGGTATACGTGTTAAAAAATACCACTTTGAATTTTATATATATTCAGATTTGACGCAACGGGCATAGAAAATGCACTAAGGCAAAAATTTTCAGACGTTTGTGACACTTTCCTAGTCTGTTTGTGTTAAATATACTGTTATTGTCTATTAAAAAATCCCCATAATGTTTGACTGAGAAAATTTTGTACGTGCGTAACACTATACATGATTAGTATGTATGAGCTAACCTGCAATAGAAAAGCAAAATAAGGCAAAAATTCAGACGTTGTGACACTACCTACCCCTGTGTTTTGTCTATATCATGTATGTACATAAATAATACCAAAAATCTTGGGGGATTGAGGATACGGTGGTTTTAAAATCCAAAAAATATATTAAAAAAATACAGATTTGACGCAACGCATAGAAAATGCACTAAGGCAAAAAATTTCAGACGTTGTGACACTACCTACCCCTGTGTTTTGTCTAATACATGTGTACGTAAATAATACAAAAATGTTGGGGGATTGAGGATACGGGGTTAAAAAATAAAAATATATTTTACATATATTTCAGAATTTGACGAACGCATGAAAATGCTAAGGCAAAAATTTCAGACGTGACATACCTACCCCTGTCTGTTTTGTTATCACATGATGTACATAAATAATACAAAAATGCATTGAGGCAAAAACCCGCAATAGAAAATGCATAAGGATTTACGTGTGGACTAACCTACCCCTGTCTGTTTTGTCTAATACTGTATGTACATAAATATAAAAACATTATGGAAAAACTTTGAAGAATTTGACGCAACGTGCATAGAAAATGCACTAACAAAAATTTCAGACGTTGTGACACTACCTACCCCTGTCTGTTTTGTTAACATGTATGTACATAAATAATACAAAAATGCTTGGGGGACTTGAGGATACGGTGGTGATCCAAAAAACATATGTATATATTTCACAATTTGACGCAACGGCATAGAAAATGCTAAGGCAAAAAATTTAGACGTGTGACACTACCTACCCCTGTGTTTTGTCTAATATACATGTATGTACATAAATAATACAAAAATGCTTGGGGGACTTGAGGATACGGTGGTTAAAAATCCAAAAACTTTAATATAAAAAATATCAGAATTTGAGCAACGTGCATAGAAAAGCACTAGGTAAAAATTTCAGACGTTGTGACATACCTACCCCTGTCTGTTTTGTCTATATACATGATGTACTAAATAATACAAAAAATGCTTGGGGGACTTGAGGATACGGTTCAAATCCAAAAAACTTTGAATTTTATAAAAACTATTTCAGAATTTGACGCAACGTGCATAGAAAATGCACTAAGGCAAAAATTTCAGACGTTGTGACACTACCTACCCCTGTCTGTTTTGTCTAATATACATGTATGTACATAAATAATACAAAAATGCTTGGGGGACTTGAGGATACGGTGGTTAAAAATCCAATAAACTTTTAATTTTATAAAAAATATTTCAGCAATTTGAAAACGCAAAAACAGACGTGCATAGTATGCACTAAGGTCAAAAATTTCTTAGACGTGCCTGTTTTGACACTACCTACAAAAACTGTCTGTCTGTGTATATACATGTATGTACATAAATAATACAAAAATGCTTGGGGGACTTGAGGATACGGTGGTTAAAAATCCAAAAAACTTTGAATTTTATAAAAAATATTTCACAATTTGACGCAACGTGCATAGAAAATGCACTAAGGCAAAAATTTCAGACGTTGTGACACTACCTACCCCTGTCTGTTTTGTCTAATATACATGTATGTACATAAATAATACAAAAATGCTTGGGGGACTTGAGGATACGGTGGTTAAAAATCCCAAAAACTTTTAATTTTATCAAAAATATTTCACAATTTGACGCAACGGGCATAGAAAATGCACTAAGGCAAAAATTTCAGACGTTGTGACACTACATACTGTCTGTGTCTAATATACATGTATGTACATAAATAATACAAAAATGCTTGGGGGACTGGTTAGATTTGAGATACGGAAAAATTTGGTTATACTAACCCCAACTGATGTATCAAAATATTCACAAAAAATTTGACGCAACGTGCATAGAAAATGCACTAAGGCAAAAATTTCAGACGTTGTGACACTACCCCTCTGTCTGTGTCTAAATATACATGCTTGGGGGTACATATAATACATGCTTGACTGAGGATACGTGGTATGGGGGTTCCAAAAAAACTTTGAATTTTATAAAAAATATTTCAGAATTTGACGCAACGTGCATAGAAAATGCACTAAGGTAAAAATTTCAGACGTTGTGACACTACCTACCCCTGTCTGTTTTGTCTAATATACATGTATGTACATAAATAATACAAAAATGCTTGGGGGACTTGAGGATACAATGGTTACAAATCCAAAAAACTTTGAATTTTATAAAAACTATTTCAGAATTTGACGCAACGTGCATAGAAAATGCATTGAGGCAAAAATTTCAGACGTTAGTGACACTCACCTACTGTCTGTTTTGTCTAATATACATGTATGTACATAAATAATACAAAAATGCTTGGGGGACTTGAGGATACGGTGGTTAAAAATCCAAAAAACTTTGAATTTTATAAAAAATATTTCAGAATTTGACGCAACGTGCATAGAAAATGCACTAAGGCAAAATTTCAGACGTTGTGACACTACCTACCCCTGTCTGTTTTGTCTAATATACATGTATGTACATAAATAATACAAAAATGCTTGGGGGACTTGAGGATACGGTGGTTAAAAATCCCAAAAACTTTTAATTTTATCAAAAATATTTCACAATTTGACGCAACGGGCATAGAAAATGCACTAAGGCAAAAATTTCAGACGTTGTGACACTACCTACCCCTGTCTGTTTTGTCTAATATATACATGTATGTACGTAAATAATACAAAAATTGCTTGGGGACTTGAGATACGGATGGAATAATCTAAAAAACTTTGAATTTTATAAAATATATTTCAGAATTTGACGCAACGTGCATAGAAAATGCACTAAGGCAAAAATTTCAGACGTTGTGACACTACCTACCCCTGTCTGTTTTGTCTAATATACATGTATGTACGTAAATAATACAAAAATGCTTGGGGGACTTGAGGATACGGTGGTTAAAAATCCAAAAAACAAAAAATTTGAATTTTATATATATTTCACCCAATTTGACGCAAACGCATAGTAAATAAAAAATGTTTTTACTAAGCAATTTCAGCGTTGTGACACTACCTACCCCTGTCTGTTTTGTCTAATATACATGTATGTACGTAAATAATACAAAAATGCTTGGGGGACTTGAGGATACGGTGGTTAAAAATCCCAAAAAACTTTGAATTTTATCAAAAATATTTCACAATTTGACGCAACGTGCATAGAAAATGCACTAAGGTAAAAATTTCAGACGTTGTGACACTACCTACCCCTGTCTGTTTTGTCTAATATACATGTATGTACATAAATAATACAAACATGCTTGGGGGACTTGAGGATACAATGGTTACAAATCCAAAAAACTTTGAATTTTATAAAAACTATTTCAGAATTTGACGCAACGTGCATAGAAAATGCATTGAGGCAAAAATTTCAGACGTTGTGACACTACCTACCCCTGTCTGTTTTGTCTAATATACATGTATGTACATAAATAATACAAAAATGCTTGGGGGACTTGAGGATACGGTGGTTAAAAATCCCAAAAACTTTTAATTTTATAAAAAATATTTCACAATTTGACGCAACGGGCATAGAAAATGCACTAAGGCAAAAATTTCAGACGTTGTGACACTACCTACCCCTGTCTGTTTTGTCTAATATACATGTATGTACGTAAATAATACAAAAATGCTTGGGGGACTTGAGGATACGGTGGTTAAAAATCCAAAAATTTAATTTTATAAAATATATTTCAGAATTTGACGCAACGGGCATAGAAAATGCACTAAGGCAAAAATTTCAGACGTTGTGACACTACCTACCCCTGTCTGTTTTGTCTAATATACATGTATGTACATAAATAATACAAAAATGCTTGGGGGACTTGAGGATACGGTGGTTAAAAATCCCAAAAACTAATTTTTATAAAAATATTTCGAATTTGACGCAACGTGCATAGAAAAATGCACTAAGGCATTTCAGACGTTAGTGACACTACCTGACCCCTGTCTGTTTTGTCTAATATACATGTATGTACATAAATAATACAAAAATGCTTGGGGGACTTGAGGATACGGTGGTTAAAAATCCAAAAAACTGAATATAAAAAAATAACAGAATTTGACGCAACGTGCATAGAAAAATGCACTAAGGCAAAAACTTTCAGACGTTGTGACACTACCTACCCCTGTCTGTGTAATACATGTTATGTACTATAATACAAAAATGCTTGGGGGACTTGAGGATACGGTGGTTAAAAATCCAAAAACTTTTAATTTTATCAAAAATATTTCACAATTTGACGCAACGGGCATAGATGCATAAGCAAAAATAATCAGAAGTTGTGTGACAACCTACCCCTGTCTGTTTTGTCTAATATACATGTATGTACGTAAATAATACAAAAATGCTTGGGGGACTTGAGGATACGGTGGTTAAAAATCCAAAAAACTTTGAATTTTATAAAATATATTTCAGAATTTGACGCAACGGGCATAGAAAATGCACTAAGGCAAAAATTTCAGACGTTGTGACACTACCTACCCCTGTCTGTTTTGTCTAATATACATGTATGTACATAAATAATACAAAAATGCTTGGGGGACTTGAGGATACGGTGGTTAAAAATCCCAAAAACTTTTAATTTTTATCAAAAACAATTTATTTTCAATTTGACGCAACGGGCATAGAAAAGCACTAAGGCAAAAACAATTTCGAGTTGTGACACACCTACCCCTGTCTGTTTTGTCTAATATACATGTATGTACGTAAATAATACAAAAATGCTTGGGGGACTTGAGGATACGGTGGTTAAAAATCTAAAAAACTTTGAATTTTATAAAATATATTTCAGAATTTGACGCAACGTGCATAGAAAATGCACTAAGGCAAAAATTTCAGACGTTGTGACACTACCTACCCCTGTCTGTTTTGTCTAATATACATGTATGTACGTAAATAATACAAAAATGCTTGGGGGCTTGAGGATAAGGTGGTTAAAAATCCAAAAAACTTTGAATTTTATAAAATATATTTCAGAATTTGACGCAACGGGCATAGAAAATGCACTAAGGCAAAAATTTCAGACGTTGTGACACTACCTACCCCTGTCTGTTTTGTCTAATATACATGTATGTACGTAAATAATACAAAAATGCTTGGGGGACTTGAGGATACGGTGGTTAAAAATCCCAAAAACTTTGAATTTTATCAAAAATATTTCACAATTTGACGCAACGTGCATAGAAAATGCACTAAGGTAAAAATTTCAGACGTTTGTGACACTACCTACCCCTGTGTTTTTTTTTTAATATCATGTATGTACTAATAATACATGCTTGGGGGACTGAGGATATGGTACATACCAAAAAACTTTGACTTTTATAAAAAACAAATTTCAGAATTTACGCAATTGCATGGGACATTGAGGCATTTCAGACGTTGTACATACCTACCCCTGTCTGTTTTGTCTAATATCTGTATGTACATTTAAATATACAAAAATGCTTGGGGGACTTGAGGATACATGGTTAGAAAATCCCAAAAACTTTTAATTTTATAAAAATATTTCACAATTTGAGAACGCATAGAAAATGCATAGGCATTTCAGACGTTGTGACACTACCTACCCCTGTCTGTTTTGTCTAATATACATGTATGTACGTAAATAATACAAAAATGCTTGGGGGACTTGAGGATACGGTGGTTAAAAATCCAAAAAACTTTGAATTTTATAAAATATATTTCAGAATTGACGCAACGGGCATAGAAAATGCACTAAGGCAAAAATTTCAGACGTTGTGACACTACCTACCCCTGTCTGTTTTGTGTAATATACATGTATGTACATAAATAATACAAAAATGCTTGGGGGACTTGAGGATACGGTGGTTAAAAATCCCAAAAACTTTTAATTTTATAAAAAATATTTCAGAATTTGACGCAACGTGCATAGAAAATGCACTAAGGCAAAAATTTCAGACGTTGTGACACTACCTACCCCTGTCTGTTTTGTCTAATATACATGTATGTACATAAATAATACAAAAATGCTTGGGGGACTTGAGGATACGGTGGTTAAAAATCCAAAAAACTTTGAATTTTATAAAAAAATATTTCAGAATTTGACGCAACGTGCATAGAAAATGCACTAAGGCAAAAATTTCAGACGTTGTGACACTACCTACCCCTGTCTGTTTTGTCTAATATACATGTATGTACATAAATAATACAAAAATGCTTGGGGACTTGAGGATACGGTGGTTAAAAAAACCAAAAACTTTTAATTTTATCAAAAATATTTCACAATTTGACGCAACGGGCATAGAAAATGCACTAAGGCAAAAATTTCAGACGTTGTGACACTACCTACCCCTGTCTGTTTTGTCTAATATACATGTATGTACGTAAATAAATAATTTTACAAAAATGCTTGGGGACTTGAGGATACGTGGTTACATATCTAAAAAAATTTTAATTTTATATATATAATTTCTCGAATTTGACGCAACTTTGGGCATAGTAAATGCACTAAGGCAAAAATTTCAGACGTTGTGACACTACCTACCCCTGTTTGTTTTGTCTAATATACATGTATGTACATAAATAATACAAAAATGCTTGGGGGACTTAGGGATACGGTGTTAAAAACCAAAAAATCCTAAAAACTTTTGAATTTTATAAAAAATATTTCATCAATTTGACGAACGTGCATAGAAAATGCACTAAGCAAAAATCAGACGTTGTGACACTACCTACCCCTGTCTGTTTTGTCTAATATACATGTATGTACATAAATAATACAAAAATGCTTGGGGGACTTGAGGATACGGTGGTTAAAAATCCCAAAAACTTTTAATTTTATCAAAAATATTTCACAATTTGACGCAACGGGCATAGAAAATGCACTAAGGCAAAAATTTCAGACGTTGTGACACTACCTACCCCTGTCTGTTTTGTCTAATATACATGTATGTACGTAAATAATACAAAAATGCTTGGGGGACTTGAGGATACGGTGGTTAAAAATCTAAAAAACTTTTAATTTTATAAAATATATTTCAGAATTTGACGCAACGGGCATAGTAAATGCACTAAGGCAAAAATTTCAGACGTTGTGACACTACCTACCCCTGTCTGTTTTGTCTAATATACATGTATGTACATAAATAATACAAAAATGCTTGGGGGACTTGAGGATACAATGGTTAAAAATCCAAAAAACTTTGAATTTTATAAAAACTATTTCAGAATTTGACGCAACGTGCATAGAAAATGCACTGAGGCAAAAATTTCAGACGTTGTGACACTACCTACCCCTGTCTGTTTTGTCTAATATACATGTATGTACATAAATAATACAAAAATGCTTGGGGGACTTGAGGATACGGTGGTTAAAAATCCAAAAAACATTGATGTTTATAAAAAATATTTCACAATTTGACGCAACGGGCATAGAAAATGCACTAAGGCAAAAATTTCAGACGTTGTGTCTAATATACATGTATGTACATAAATAATACAAACATGCTTGGGGCACTTGAGGATAAAAATCCAAAAAAATTGATTTTTATAAACTAAGGTGACACATTCCAGGGATTGTGGCACCACCTACCCTTTCCAAACTCCGGTATGCATGTCAGAGAAGGTTTCGGCCGGCATCAGGCCATCATCAGTGGGGCTGCCATACCACCATACCCCCTTGTCACTTTTAAATATGAAAACTATGAATTGATTGATTGATTGTTATACAATAATAGATATCCCACCTTCTTTGAACACATTATGTGATTTAACTTGGTAACATGCATTTCATTGGCATCATCTACTACAGGTATATGAAAGTGAACGAGATTATTCTTTCACTTTTAGATAAATTGAACATTTTAAAAAAATTATAAATGAGCCAAAAAATTACAAACAGTATTCAAGACACAACACAGGTTCGAGTCCCATTTCCAATTTAATATACATGTACTAGGTAAATTTCAGATATTGTTACATATACATGTACATGTAGTACCATTTACTCTTAATTGCAAACATGCCAGTGATAAGGGGGGTGAACGTATACCGCAGAGGAAGCCTCAAATAATTATAAAAATACATGGCCAAATCTAAATATAATTGTTGCTTGTTGGAAGCAGGACGGGCAGGCGTTTCGTTGATGGATTGGCAAACAGTGCAGATCCAGATCATACTTTGTGGGCGCACGGGCTGATCTGGATCTACACTGGTAGCAGAAACAAAAAGCCCAATTTATTAGAGAACACCAGGCTAGGGTTTTCTGATATCAAGTTTATCAGGCAAGGCTAGGAAATGCGTAGGAATTTCGAGGCTGATAAACTTGGCATAAAAAGACACTAGTCTGATGATTGCTTTTTGTTGAAAAGAACACAGATTCGTTTAAATGTCATTCAGTAAGGTCATGTCATGTCGTTCGACCAATAAAACATCAGTTTTTAATTTCGCAGTAGTGATATCAACAGACACTAGGTTGGTTGGTATTTTATTTATCAGGTAACATTTTATGCTAGCCGATGATCAAATATAAAATAGATATAGTTGAAAGGAACGAGGACTGGATTATGTTGCGTTTCTTTCAGGTGCGCGTTATGAATATAGAGAGCGGAAGTAGTCATATTTTCATCGGAACTTGTTTATTTCATCTATGAGAACATATGACTTATTTACATCGTATAACTATGTATTTCAAGGGTAGGTATATCATAAAATTTCAGTTTTCGATTTGTTGTAACACAGATATTTGTATCAAGTCAATGCCTAATACGACATTCTGTTATCAGTCAATACGTATTCAGCCAATACAAAGCTTGTTACCTGATAAAATGTGTTACCAGTAATTAAGTATTCGGCCAATGCAAACCTTGTTACATGATAAAAACAATTTATTCGTCATCAATGAAAGATTGAGTAAATACACAATGCCATAATAAAAACTAAATGATACAGATAATGTAAGGAAGATAAATAAATACTAATGTTGTATAACAGTAGTATTAGAGGACGGAATTACAAAAACTATATATCTGCAAAACAAATACATGAAGATATACATTTTCATACACAGGACAATATTGTTTTTTGATAACTGCCATTCCAGTTAGACAGTATAGTCATGCTATGCAACATAT
Organism: Conchocele bisecta; assembly: GCA_029237695.1. Taxonomy (NCBI): domain Eukaryota; kingdom Metazoa; phylum Mollusca; class Bivalvia; order Lucinida; family Thyasiridae; genus Conchocele; species Conchocele bisecta. Next base: position 139,625,246 of record CM055266.1, on the reverse strand, counting down.
AAAAATAAGTACTTTGGTTCTCAGATTTGCGGAATGTGACGGGAGAGTGCTGATTTTTTTTTTTGAGATGTTCAATTCTGTTTTTTTTTCAAGTCGCCGATCAATATATTATGTCTATAACCTTACTATAACCTCTTTTATAGACATTTATACATATTGTTGCATGGTAGTGTTTTTTATTGATCATGTGGCGAATTTACAGTACAATTTTATTTCTCCATGATGATAAAATGCTCAATGCGCACAGACTTTTCGCGGCAATATCTGAGAACCAAAGTACTGTTTTTAAGGCCTTCGATAGCTTTATTGAACTAATTTGCACCTGTGTGTGAGAAACTGAAAATTCAGCTATCACTGAATCAACAAGATCATGATCAATCTGGGAAACACCAAAAATGGCGGCAATATTGAAATATTTCACACGTAAAATGAAATCTGATGTAGCCTTTAGAATGTATACCTTTATTCAGATTATGCTACTGTATTAACCCTTAGACCGTTATCTTAATTTTGTTGTCGTCCGCCGGCTATTTTCTATTTTCCATTTTTATCATCAAAAACTTGATTTGACAGACAGCACTTTAAAAAATTTACAACATGCTTTAACAGCACTTTAGAAGCATTTACATTGGAAATGATTCTGAAGTGCTGTCAAAACATTTGAGAAATAAGGCAAGATATAAAAGCAACAGCGGACGACAATTGTTGTGAGTAGCGGTCTAAGGGTTAAGTTGTTTTTCGGAGACAAGCATATATTTTGGATAAACTCTTCCAATATCTGTGATCTTTACCAGTAACCTGTTTGGTCGAATCACAGTTTCTATAGGCTATATCAATATACATGTACACAATTTTCTTTGCAAATTTTGAATTTGCAGCCATAATTGCCAACATTAATGATGCCACAGATACACCCAACGATAACTTTTTTTTTTCTTTTTATATATATATATATATTATTTTTTTTTGTAATTTTTGTAATTTTTATACCAGTGAAAAATCAGCCGCATGCAGCCTCTATATTCATTGAATAGTCACGAAGGCGCAGTGTATTTTCTACAGCTCATTGGAATACGGGGACTCGGACCAACATCCAATAGACTGAGAGTACCAACCCGATTCACGCCTTATTTGGGTAAAGTCATTCCAGTATATAATCTTATTAACCTTCCAATCTGACCCATTAATAGGTTGGAATCCCATATTTTTACCTGTACAGATTGTAGGAAATCCAAACATCGGAACTGAATGTATACAAAAAGAATATATATTCAGCCCAGAAATAGAACAATCAAAATTGGTGGCAGGTTCTCACCACACCAGTTTCACTTAGACACAGTCACTAAAATAGGATTAGTACTAATCTTACTACTTTTATAACATATATAACAGGATTCTCAAATATTTACCCGAGGGCTTCTGGTAAGGATGAACCAGCCACCCACCATACAATTACCGGTAGTCACATTTGTAACATTCATAGTGAATTGAGTAATTATGCTGTTTCCAACCTGTTTGTTTTTGTTTTTGTACTTTTTCAACATTTTATTTATAAATGTATTACTCAGATCGGGGGTCAGTCCCAGAATGGGGGCCAAATCCCAGAATGGGACTAACCCCATAACCGGGGCTAATATTCCCCAGAACGGGGGCTAATTCAGGACGTTATAAATATGCAATGACGTCAAATTTAGTGATGTAATGCCACACTACTGTAAAGCAACTAATATTTGTGCGCGAGATACCTTCGCGTTCTTCATGAGGGATTGAAGACCATGGACGTAAATCGCTGCAAATATTCCCCCATGGCCTAGCATAAAATGGTTAACCCTTTCAACACTGAATTCCGTAATAGTGGTATTTGCAAATAGTGTAGATCCAGATGAGCCGGCTCTTGACTAGCCATCTCATCAAGATCAGCATTTTTTTAAAGTAATTTTCGTATATGTTAGAAAATGAACTAGTTTGAAAATCATTTTGTGATGATTGCATTGGTTGGAAAAATAACATATCAACATACATTCCCGTTACTGAGGGGTGAAAGGGTTAAAAGTGTTTTGCTAAAAACAAGATGTCTAGCCTCATGTTTACCCACTTTTTGGAGTGAGAACAAAATGTGTTTTTTTTTTGTCACAGGCGGACAGACGGACAGACAGACAGCAGTGTCCGTCCGTCTGTCATGATGTATTGTAAGAAAACCTTTTAAACCATAATAGCTGGAAATTGGTGATTTAGTTAACTTGAGGAGTTATTTAGAAAATATTAAAAACTTAAACGCATTTGCCTTACAAACAAGGTGAACATAAGTCCCCAGTGACCTTGAACTTGGTATTCAGGCATGGGTCGTATGCGAAACAAAGCAACATCCCTAGACAGACATTGTGGGCAAATATGATTGAAATTGTTGAAGGAGTTCATGAGTTATTGAGAAAACATTAAAAACTTAAATGCATTTGTTAATACATGTAGCAAGGTTTGTTCAATTGTGAAAGAAAATCATTGGGAAAATGTCAAAATTTAATAGTCTCAAAATAATAGTTGACTTACAGTAGCATATTTAATACTAAAGTTTATTACTACTTGCAATGTGATTTTCAACACCGAGTTTGTGGCATATCCAGTATGGTACCGTTCTGTATTTCATAACACATCAGTTTCCTGTACCGATACAAATTAGGTTCGTTTGGTAGTCTCCGTTTTGTCAGGACAGCCTTAGCAACTGCACAGACATACACCCCACAACTACTACCATTTGATTGTAAAGGAAAATCAAGTGTATCACTGTAACATAATATTCCCCACTCATCTTTTGAAAGTAATAATCCACTATGAACCAATGCTTCATGGCATATATATCGCCATAGCTGATAACATACATAACTTCCACTGGCTTTATGTCCAAATGAATCCGAATAAATCATAAGTTTCTTTTGAATATCGACTATTACTAAAGTCCAATGAGATCCATGTTCATTTATCGGAATGACAATGAAATCATTACTAAACCAGACTTTCTTGCTCTCTGTTTCCGAAAATCTCCATTTTATACTTTGGGGATTGCCATCTTTTACCAGACATTTACCATACCAGCCACTGTCTACGGCATGTACCCTGTCAGAGCTCTGTTTAGCAAGAAGGGACATGTATACATTAATGTTTGCCGAAGTTAAACACCCATAAGTATCATTTATAGTGGAGAAAAATTCCTTTGTCAGTTTAGTTTTAAACAACGTCTTTTCTTCAAGTTCTCCATGCAAAACATTTGCAACGTTAATAATTTTCATTTCACCAGTGTATACATTTTCAGGTTTTCGAAACATAGATTTAACTTCAGTTTCTGGATCATGAAAGCCAAGTGATCTGCTATAAAACAAATATATGTGTCTATCTTCAATACCACATGCCGGTGTTGAAAATTCATTGCAGTCATAGTTATTGTTCAAACTTCCCTGAATCAATGTTACATAAACACCATTTTTATGATACAAAATTGATTTCAGGTTATACTGCAAGTTGCCAATATCATATGCAGTTTGAACCTGTCCTGCTAGATCTATTGTATTTACTTGTTGGTGTTCCAAACCCTGATTATCATTAACTTGAACTACAAACGTACCGGGAAGTGACATGAAAAACACACTGGGTGTTGTCAAACATTTGCATGTCTTAGTTAACCGCTCCTGCTCCCCTTGCAATCGTGACAAAAATGCAACAATATTACTGACACTGAATTTGTTTACAGATATGAAACACCGATTCTGTGGCTGAATGTCAATAAAGCCACACTTTGTACATGACCAAATATGGTTTGTTGAAAAGTCTACATACTCTTTTTTCAGTGTTTCAGCGTGCATATTATCAAAATAAAAAATATGCTGAATGAATCTATCGAAGAAAAAATTGATATTTCTTTTGCTGGCATCCATGGCCATATCTAACGCTAATGTGCGTTTTAAATTTGAATCAACAACATGCGAAGACCCATCATTATTAAGCTCCAGTAAAATATTCCTAATTTTCTTTGATAGTTTATTAGAGCGCGAGTCTTTCAAAATGTTTTTCACTACATTTGTACTGGTGTAACATTTCAAGAATGGTAAAACAAATTGTGGAAGGGTTGGAAATCTTATGTCATATATAAGTAGGTATGCTGTTCGACGTGTAGAGTCTATGTCCACTGTCAACAGATTATTGTCATCCATCTGCAAATATGATGTATTTGCCTTTACAACAGCAGTATAATGCCCACTATTAGCTTCTTCCCCATGATGGCAGACAACACTCTTGAGATCATAAACAATATCACAATTAGTGACAGTGTTGTCAATATGTAAAACTTCACTTACATGTATGTCGTTATGTTGTTTTGTTATAACAAAACCCCCTTCTGTCTTGTGAGACACATATCTTTCCAGCAGTACAACTAGTGTTGTTGGAACTGCTGTAACTATATGGTCGGTAACATGATGAACTGTATCAATGTGACATGAATCACACACTCTAGTATTATTGCAATTGCTGAAATAATCATCTACTAAGGTCTGCACAGACACATTATCAACATTTTGAATGTCTAAGTGTAGATAATGACCTTCATATTTATGAAGTTTTGTTTTTCTGTGACATTGTGAGCATTTTTCATTGCAAGTATATTGCATAAAGTTTTCTCCAGAAACGTGTAGGCTATTACAGAAAATAAAGCTGTTAAATTCATGTGCATCCTGCTGATTTAGTCGTGTAAATCCAGTAATTGCAACTACTATACGCATTAAAGCATGCCGTAGCATATCATATGGTACACGTTGGCCTTCATTTTTAGGGTTCTTAATAAATTTCCAAATATTAGTTACTGCTTGCATGGCACGTTCGGAATCGGTAGGGTCATCACATACATTCAAGACAGTCTCTTTATTTTGATGCTCTATCAAGAGATCTGAAATGTCACTAGCTGCTAGTGCCTGTAATACCGAATTCATCCAGCAAGTGTTACTGAGGTTTGTCATTGGACACCACATACCTTTCTTTTGCTTAGTGTTTGGTTGGTGACATTTTGAGTTAGACTTCTCTTCTTGTATATTTAACTTATTTTCAGTGACCAATACATTTGAAACACTAATGTCAGGTGTGTCATCATGATTGACAGTTATCTTTTTATTATTTGGTGATATAGACCCTTTTATTTTAATTTCACAGTTAGGTGCTTTTTGATATTTACCCTGTTTGTCTTTTAAATTTAATGCCTGTGCTGCAGATTTATTCCATTCTTCCTCAACTAGAATTGTTTTCTTTGCAGACTTTTTGAAACCAGCATTTACATTTTTTGAATATGGATGGTGTCTCTTTCTACGATTTATAGATTTTCTAGTAAAGCTTGAGAATTTCAAACAATCTAATGCAACTAATTTTTGTACCCCAACAGTAGACGTTTTCAAACTTTCTGAAAATTCGTCTAATCGATGCTGACTTCTATTCCCAAGAGAAATATGTTTTAAAATTCTGAAGCGATTTTCAATTGTGCTGTTAGTCTTTGTTACATTTTTGAAAGAGTTAAAAATATTATCCAAAGATGTCGCTTCATATTGATAATTTTCGCTATACCTGGATAAATCCCCCATTAATACAGATGACCATAGTGGGAAGATAGGAATTAACCTGCATTTCAAATAATCAACAAATTGTACTGAATGTATAGTATTTGGAACATTGTTTTTGTCGACCATGTCCGACTCAATGGTGTCTGCTTTTTCAATCTGAATATGAGCCTGTGCCTGAAGAAGAAGATTATTACCCCAATTTCTGAAAGGTGATACAGAACCAATAATTTGGAAGTCTTCTTCTGTGTAATTGTTAGGATTTGGACTTGAATTTTGTTCAACAGACTCAGTTATGGCATCAAAAATGTTCACATCAGCAGTGCTGCTGAATGTATTTATTTTGCGCATTAAACGATCATAAAACTTACGATTCAAGGCATTAATGTACTTTGACCCTACTGTAACATATATGTCAAATAATAATTCTTGAGCATCTTTAACTGTGTTAGAATTCATCAATAACCCAATTATATACATAAATAGATTTAGCTTGTAACCACCAATTTCTTTTTTTTTCATGTACCGCTTTGAAGTATTCATGAAGTGACTACCACACAAATGAACTAATGTTTTTGCTGTATCGGAAGCATCCGCTAAACCTGAACATATTTTCCAAGAACGTTGCAGAAACGTTTCCATTGTCTCACCATTGAACTCTTTCAGTGCTGCAAGGATAAACACCATAGCTTGATCACTTATAATCATTTTTGGTTTAGCTATTTTATTTTTATTATGACCAAAACGCATTTTTTCTGCTTGTCGGAAACTACATATCCAATCCACAACTGTAGATAAACTCTGATCTGCACTTAACATGGCTGTAAGTGGAATACCAAATTTACCTTTCAATGGATTTCTTATTGCCAATTCATAATACAAAAATCGTTTTCCATTATCAGATCGTCTTACTACACTCCCAGTTGCATCCCAAAATAAGGTATCGTGTTTAGCCCTTTCGTTATATAACTCTATTCCCGCTTTAGACCAATATAAAATATAAAAAGGTGATACACATATTTTTTGAATAAATCCTCCTTCTAATGTTCTATGCATATCATTGCTCAATTCAAGTAAACTTTGTATAACATCATTATCAAATCTACCTTTCTGTCTGGATTCAGCTGCAATTTGCGCAAATACTCTGGAATCTTTTCCTAATCCATCCCGATTACCCGATAGCAGTTGTTGTGTTGGAATTTCTTGAAATTTATCAAGGTATACAGCGAATGGTTTTACACCACTTTTAAATTCTCTTTTAAGTTTCTCACGAGCTTGACCTTTAATTGGACGGTTATGAATTTCTTCTATAGCATGCTTCATATCCCCAGAATAAATTAAATTAACAGTTTCAGTGTTTGACATTTCTATTTTTAATTTTATTTTGCAGTCCTTAAAGATACAGTGAGCAGATGCATTGAACAGCAGGGATCCTTGTGGTCTGCTCCGTTGTGTTGCCATACTTAATCGTGAATAGGAAACTTGGAAGCAACAATACGGATTACTTGATTTCACACCTTCAAAAAACAAACTCTGCCACGAATCTCTTTTAAAACTGCGTGTCTTACGTGTTTTTGACAAATTATTCCAATCCTCTGGACTAATTAAAAATGAGGCTGTTGCGGGAATTTGTACACTAAAATACTTATCAGGGATATCAGTCTCTAATATTGAAGACATTGTTTCTTTTGATAAAGGGCATGCTATAATGTCATCAGTTTCAGTTGCATTCTCATCACTTGAACACTGCTGCTCATCATTATTTGCATTCCTATTATCGTTACCTGATGTAACTGTACAAAACTTGTTATTAGGCTCACTGATGAGTTTATTATTTACCAGATTACATGGATAATCAATTTCCATTTTAATATCACTAGCATTAGGAACAGAACCTGATTTTCTCTCGGATGCATTACTGGTACGTGCATAATTCAAAAACAACAAAGCATCATGAATTAGAGAAACCATTTTTGTTTTGTTTTTTTTCAACTCTACAAAGGAATTAAACCCATCCAAATCACTCAAATGCTGTGTTAATCTGTTTTCTATATGTGTGTACTCATCTATAACATTATCTTTCTTATCCAATTCACGCAAGTCCATAATTAAAGATGCAACCGAGTTATAAATATCAAAAAATTGTTTGAAATGAACACCATGTGTACTATTAGTAACATTTATTGTGTCTAAATATTTATTTACATGTTTATATTTCTTAACAAATGTATTTACATTACTGGTACTTTGTTCTTCCATAGATTTAGATTGATGAACCAGTTTATGTTCTTCAGCCGTCTGTGACATTACTGTATCTATGCAGATTGCATTGTCTACATCTACATCTGATTCAGGTATTATACAAGGATTTATGTCACCTATATTTCTCTGATCTTTGTCGACTACATTACTATGTTGACCGACTGATTGACTGATTTGGGTTTTACTTTCATTAAAACCGTCAATATCATTTCTTGTTAAAATTATGTTTGATTCAATGTCTAATGTAGAACATGTATTTTTGATAACTAACGGTACACAGATGTCTACATCATTTTCAACAATATTGCCCGGTTTGGATATATTTGTATCTCCTATGTTATAGGGATATTCCACAGTCATTTTATCCTCTGATTCCACACACTCATTTATACCAATATCCAGTTGTGCTTTATCGGATATGTAAGACTTACCATTTACTACGAACCGACTGTCAGAGCATTTTCCTATTCCACATATGAAGTTAATCTGTTTTCGACTTACCGTGGGAATATATGGTAGTTTTAAACATTTTAGATGAAACCAAGAGCTACAGGATTCACATTCAACCATGTTCCCATTCTTTTTCCAGGTCAGATCAGTTGATTTACATACACAATAGCAAGATGTAGTGTTTGCTGATGAGTTACTTACCTCAGTAGTAATGTCTGTTGTCTCCATACTAACCCTTGCATATTTCTTTGGTGGTCCTGTCCTTAACTGACATGTTGCATTTCGTTTCATGTTTCTATCAACTGTCTTACCTGAACCTGTTTTATCTGACTGACGGTGATGATGTGAATCTTCGATTCGACATCGAATATTACCTTTATTCTCCTTCCACATAGTAAATAATAATGACCTATTGCCGCTGCTGTTTTTCCAGCCAAGTAGTCTACATACTCTACCATATGGCCCAGTTTCATTTATCTTTCTCTCATTCTTTCCCAATAAGACTTCATGTAACAGTCTACTGATAGTGGTATACTCAACTTTATCTGTTTGGGTTGAATACCTTTCCTGTCCGGTATGTGAACAGGTTGCGGTCTGTCCATCATTGTTGATATTGGTCTGCTTCTTGTGTATTTCTTGTTGATCGTCATGTGGTACTGGTTCATCATTTTTCTCCAATGTTGAACTACTGATAGTCTCTATTTGACAGATGTTAAGAAATAGAAATTAGCGTTAAAGTTTTTGACTAAGTCATTTGGCCTTCACCTTGGGCGGTTGGACGTGGGTCATATGCAAAACAAAGCACCATCCCTAGATGTGGCCAAATATTATCAAAATCGGTGAAGCGGTTCATAAGGTATTGAATAAATAGAATGAAAATATGGATGATGAAAAGGAAGTACATGTATTGGAAGTTTGAAGTAAATCGGAGGAAATGTTGTGGAGATATATTGTATGTAAAAACTTGAACACAAATGTCAAAGTCATTTGACCTTGGGCATGTGGACCACATGGGCAGGCTATAGAATGAAAATATGGATAATGAAAATGAAGTATTGGAAGTTTGAAGTAAATCAGAGTAAATGTTATGGAGATATACGGTATGTAAAAACTTTAACACAAATGTCCAAGTCATTTGACCTTGGGCATGTGGATCACATGGGCAGGCTATTGAATGAAAATAACAATAATGAAAATGTATTGGAAGTTTGAAGCAAAATTTGAGTAACGATTGTGGAGATATAAGGTATGTAAAACCATTAACACATATTTTATAATAACACAAACTTCTAAGTCATTTGACCTTGACCGTGGGGCACAGGGGCCGCATGAGTGGGACAGAAAATGAATATACAGATGATGCCCAATAAGTGTACACAGTTTCAAGCAAATCTGACTTACTGTTATAGTAGGTATGTGAAAAGTTTAACGCAAATTTTGACAAAAACTTTAATGCAAACTTCTAAGTCATTTGACCATGACCTTGGGGCACAGGGGCCGCATGAGTGGGACTCAGAATGAATATATGGATGATAACCAATAAGCATACACAGTTTCAAGCAAATCGGACATACGGTTACAGAGATAGTAGGTATCAGAAAACTTTGACGCAAATTTTGACAAATTTTTAAGTCATTTGACCTCGACCATGGGCATGTGGACCACATATATAGAATGAAAATATGGATGATGAAAAGGAGTATTGGAAGTTTGAAGTAACGATTGTGGAGATATAAGGTATGTACAACCTTTAACAAAAAAATTATAATAACGCAGTCATTTGACCTTGACCTTGGGCACAGGGGCCGCATGAGTGGGATACGGCATGAATATATGGATGATGAATAATAAGCATATGAAGTTTGAAGTCAATGTGACTTAGGACTGCGGAGATATAAGGTATTTAAAAATTTTAACTCAGATTTCGGACGGACGGACACACGGACGGACTGACGCACGGACGTCATTGTGATCACTATGTCTCGCTTTCCGCAAGCGGGCTCGACAAAAAAAAAGAAAAGAAATTTTTCTTCATATTTTTGCCTTACAAACAAGGTGAATATAAGTCCTTAGTGACCTTCACCGTGGGTGGTCGGATGTGGATCGTATGCCACACAAAGCACAATCGCTAGACACACATTGTGGCTGCATATTATCAAAATCAGTGAAGCGGTCATAAGTTATTGAATAAACAATTTTTTTAACATTTTTGCCTTACAAACAAGTTGAAAAAATGTCCTCAGTGACCTTGACCATGGGTGGTCAGATATGGGTCGCATGCAAAACAAAGCACCATACCTAGACACACACACAAATATTATCAAAATCGGTGAAGGGTTCATGAGTTATTGAAAAATTAAAGGTGTTACTAATGTAAGTACGTACATACTTACACTAACGCTATATTCGATTTTGCCTATACGCGAGGGGATAACAAGGTGATCGCCGGGGAGTGTCTCACCCACTAATCAAGGCGATCGACACGAAGGTCAAGATCACAATAGGAGGTAGTTAAAAATTATTGATACGAAGGTCAGTCACCAAGGCCAAGGTCACCCAAGGTCAAGGCCTGTTCAACAGCAAGGTCATATAAGAACTGGAATATACATGTATAGCAGATTGATTGGAGTTTTATGTCCATTCAACAGCAAGGTCATATCCAGACGGGAATATTATGTATGGGGATATTGATTGGCTGTATGATCGTCAATTGTCATTGTGGCTGTGACTGGAGAAATGGGGCTTTCAGGTTTTAAGACCAGTGTAGATCCAGATCAGACCGTGCATTCGCACAGCCTCATCAGGTTCTGCACTGTTGGCTATTCCATCAATGAAACACCGGTCATGCTTCCCCATACATAATATAGATCGGTATCAGGCGACAGGAGTGTGGTATTTGATCACAAATTTGATCACTGGTCACAAATCTCATAAGCCACATTTATCCAGTCACAGCCACATATACAGACGATAATATAACTGTATGGGGGAGAAGTGCAAGTGAATGGGTTTTACATTCCAGCAACAGCTGAGGTCATTAAGGGACGGAATCTCAGTTTCTTCAAGTCTCATCTGAAAGACCCCTATATAAGGGTCAGGTGAATTAAGTTTAATAATTAACATAAGAAAGTTTGTATCTGTGTCTACACTTCTTGTGTAGGAGCGACTTTACAATTTATCTTCCAGAGTTGTTGCTAATTTATTTTTAGAACTAATATACCTGCGCTAATCTTCCCAATATTTGTCAACTTCTTTATTTCAAAACAATTGTGCTTAAAATCAAGCAGCTTGATTAGCTGAGCCTGCACTGTGCTAAGATGTTCGGAAATGTTAATAACATGGGCAAGATTAACACAGAAGGTTATGTATGTGTACCACGTAATTTCTAAAAATATATATAATTTCTGGAGTGATATTGGAGAAACACGTGCAATGCATGGAGTAGCTGTACAATACGTATCGCCCATAGTTCACTGCGCAGTTTTGCCATTATTGGCTCTGATACAAAACAGTTAGCACAAATTGTTTTGTGTATTGATTTATCCTTGGGCTATACCCTCGGATAAATTTGATACTCGACAATTAGTGCTATAAATATTACTTACCTTCATTTCTAGTCTTCTTCAAACGAAACCAGAATGTTTGAAGTCGTTTTCGGTTGGCCTTGGTGTTTTTCCGACAGATCCAACCACACACGTCCCCATATGGGCCAGTTGCTGTTATGTTTCGGTCATTGTGTTTGTTACAGACGTTTTTCAAGTAGGCTCTGGCCTGTCCAACTTGATTTCTCTTTCTCTTTCCTCCTGTTCGAGTAACTGTTGTACGTGAGCCCCCTATTAAACCCATCTGAAAGTGAATATTTAAAACAGTTATATACATGTATTGAGAATACACAAGGTAACTGCAGCATTGTCCGTAAACCAGGTAGTCACTGTAAGATCTCATGAACAAATGGTAAAGGTGCAATTAACATATAAATTTGTTTTTTATTTACTAAATGTGAAATTTTACTAGATGTGACATATATCTCCAGGATGACACAAGGTGGTCAGTCAGTAATATGAGGAAGCTGGTGATGATGTGTGGGAAAGATTTAAGTAACATATCAGTAGATATGACAATTTTGGATGCATGTCCAAAGATTTTTACGCCTACGTCACTGGCAGAATTATATCTCACATTTCACGAAAAGGCCAAAATAATACTTCAACAGTAAGGTGGACACATGGATGTCATCTTGAAATTATAATCATCTGAATATTAGGAGTTAGATCAGCCACATTAACCAAATAGTCAATTAAAAAGCCAATTTTGGTGAAGACGAGTCACATATTTTCTAAATTTATGTCTTATATAATATAAATTTAAGTCTTAACTTACATGTCCTCTAAATGACATGGGACGGACATACACACACACATCTTCAAAATGTAATTTCATCAGCCTGAAACAATGAGAAGAACATGATGCAACAGACAATCTTGCCAACAGGACTGCAATTCTTGCATGTCTGATATATTGCGGTCTGAGTTGGTTTGACTGAAGTACTGGTCCGAATCCCCGGTATAAACGATAGTTATTGTTTCAAAGACTCATAACGGCAGCACATTGACCTCGTTTATCGCGTACCGTTAAATGTCAGTAATAGAGTTCATGATAAATATTACAATTAAACACAATTCTTTCAATATTGTGTGTTGTAAAACATTTGGTCGGTTTCATGTGCAGCGAGTCCAAAATACACATACATTTAATAATTAAAGCGTGTGGAATAGCTTTACAAAATTATGCTAGCTTATTTGTGTAGTACAGGTAGTCTCATACAATTTGTACACATTACTTACATCCATCTTCGATAAAGTGGACAAAATGCTTGACTAAAAGTATTAAATGATAAAAGACAACACAATTCAACGACAAATAGAAATATGAACAAGAGCTGTAGGAGAACAGCATAGCTCGACTATGAGGGTTGTCGATGTACACATAGCTTGACAAACAAGGTGGCTGCGGCCTGCATAAAAACCTTAACCAAGGTTGACTAAAAAATTTAACCAAGGGAAATTAAGTAAGTAATTCAAGGTTAAATGTAGGTCAATGACAGATATAGGTCAGGGGTTATTGATGTACATCACTAGGAGATGAAGTTTTCCAAGTATGGTTGCTGTAGGCCCAGGAGTATACCATATACAAGGTTGACTAAAAACCTTAACCAAGGGGAAATAACTAAGTAATCCAAGGATAAAAGTAGGTCAAGGTCAAATATGGGTCAGTGATTATTGATGTACATCACTAGGAGATGAAGTTGTCCAAGTATGGTTGATGTAGGCCCAGGAGTATTCCATATACAAGCTTGACTATAAAGATTAACCAAGTAATTCAAGGTTAAATGTAGGTGAAGGTAAAATATAGGTCAGGGGTTATTGATGTACATCCCTATGAGAAAAAATTATCCAAGTATGGTGTCTGTATGCACAATAGTATTTCACATACAAGCTTGACCAAAAACCTTAACCAAGGTTGACTAAAAACCTTAACCAAGGGGAATTAACTAATTAATTCAAGGTTAAATGTAGGTCAAGGTGAACTATAGGTCAGGGGTTGTTGATGTACATCACTAGGAGATGAAGTTGTCTAAGTATGGTTGGTGTAGGGCCAGGAGTATTCCATATACAAGCTTGACTAAAAACCTTAACCAAGGGGAATTAACTAAGTAATTCAAGGTTAAATGTAGGTCAAGGTCAAAATATAGGTCAGGGGTTGTTGATGTACATCACTAGGAGATCAAGTTGTCCAAGTATGGTTGGTGTAGGGCCAGGAGTATTCCATCTACAAGCTTGACTAAAAACCTTAACCAAAGAGAATTAACTAAGTAATTCAAGAGGAAATGTAGGTGAAGGTCAAATATAGATCAGGGGTTATTGATGTACATCCCTATGAGAAAAGGTTGTCCAAGTATGGTGTCTGTATGCACAATAGTATTCCATGTACAAGCTTGAGTAAAAAGCTTAACCAAGGTTGACTAAAAACCTTAACCAAGGGGAATTAAGTAAGTAATTCAAGAGGAAATATACGTCAAGGTGAAATATATATCAGGGGTTGTTGATGTACATCATTAGGAGATGAAGTTGTCCAAGTGGGTGTAGGGCCAGTAGTATTCCATATACAAGCTTGACTAAAAACCTTAACCAAGGGGAATTAACTAAGTAATTCAAGAGGAAATGTAGGTCAAGGTCAAATATAGATCAGGGATTATTGATGTACATCGCTATGAGAAAAGGTTGTCCAAGTATGGTGTCTGTATGCACAATAGTATTCCATGTAGAAAGCTTGACTAAAAACCTTAACCAAGGTTGACTAAAAACCTTAACGAAGGGGAATTAACTAAGTAATTCAAGGTTAAATGTAGGTCAAGGTCAAATATAGGTCAGGGGTTGTTGATGTACATCACTAGGAGATAAAGTTGTCTAAGTATGGTTGGTGTAGGGCCAGGAGTATTCCATATACAAGCTTGACTAAAAACCTTAACCAAGGGGAATTAACTAAGTAATTCAAGAGGAAATGTAGGTCAAGGTCAAATATACATCATGGATTATTGATGTACATCGCTATGAGAAAAGGTTGTCCAAGTATGGTGTCTGTATGCACAATAGTATTCCATGTAGAAAGCTTGACTAAAAACCTTAACCAAGGTTGACTAAAAACCTTAACGAAGGGGAATAAACTAAGTAATTCAAGGTTAAATGTAGGTCAAGGTCAAAATATAGGTCAGGGGTTGTTGATGTACATCACTAGGAGATCAAGTTGTCCAAGTATGGTTGGTGTAGGGCCAGGAGTATTCCATATACAAGCTTGACTAAAAACCTTAACCAAGGGGAATTAACTAATTAATTCAAGAGGAAATGTAGGTCAAGGTCAAATATAGATCAGGGGTTATTGATGTACATCACTAGGAGATGAAGTTGTCCAAGTATGGTGGGTGTAGGGCCAGTAGTATTCCATATACAAGGTTGACGAAAAACCTTAACCAAGGCGTGACGGTGACGCCGACGCGACAACATAAGCGAATAGTCGAGCTAAAAAGTAACAAGTACTGCTTTCAAACGAGCAGGTAAAATCAACAGTAACTGATGGATAGTCCATTGGTAACTCTGAATAAATATACTGGTATGAAAATATCTAGCGCGGGGATTGAACCCACAAAAACATTTTAGGGAGCATAAAATGCAAACTTAAAAACATTTTTAACAAATATAAATAGTGTACGAGAACATTAAATGCCGCCCTCCATTATAGTGTCAAGGTCATGTTAATGGGGGCATGGGTGTGTTCCAAATGCTTACATGTATCAAGTAATATTAAAGATATATGATGATGAAGAAACTGTGTAGTTGTAGTAATGTCATAGATTTTTTAAGTTATGTACAGACGAAGAACCGACCGATAACAATACATGTAGCTAATAAAAGCTTTTAACAACAGGTGTAAATAGAAATTTGGAGCTGGCATATATCTGTTTCTTCAAGTATCAGAATATACTTTCAACAAACAAAATGGTGGTTTCTGCCGGGTTGTAGGAAGGTATATTGCATTTCAGCAGATTAAAAAAAAAATCATTAATATTTGTATTTTAGTATTTGAGTACCATTCAGACTTTATTGATCAACCTAATAAAACATATGTTCTTAAATATTAGGTATCAGTTACGTAGAAATAGAAAAAAACCAACAACACAATATACATTCCTTTCAAGCATACAGAAAACACTGTATAGAACAAATTTACCCTCTGTCATTTAAATCCTTTTCACTTGGCATCTATTAGAGTAATATTATCAACATGAACTAGACATTATGTTTGTAAAACGTGGATATGCCCCCGTGGCATACTGGACTCTTAGAGAATTTTTGACTTTTCTACGTAAATGTACATGGACGGATGTACGTACGGAACGTCAAGAGCAATGCAATATGCCCCCTTGCTATCGCATAGGGGACATAAAAACTTACAAAGGGCAATAAACATCTGTGTAATGTAACGCATTATGTAAAGTGATGGGGTAATCATAGTTGGCTGCGACTGGGGAAATGGGACGTATGGGTTTTGTGACCAATGTAGCTCTAGATCAGCCTGTGCATCTGCACTGCTTGCCAATCCATAAACGAAACAAAACACCTGTCATGCGACAGGAGTGTGATCGGGATCTACACTGTTCGAAAGTCTCATTTCTCTTGTCATATGTGATGGGATGTGAAGAAAAAAAAAGTGGCCTATCAGCACACAAATGACCCTGGCGGATGATTGGAGAAACTATGGCAAATGTCACACAACCACCTGTGTTAATCTTGCCTGGATGTCCACGTTTCTGAACATCTATCGGAAACCTGAACTCGCAATAAAGCAGTTTGATTAGCTGAGCCTGTGCTGTAGCACACAGCTCAGGCTCAGTCAATCAAACTGTTTGATATAAACCACAATATTCAAGTATTGTTACATAAACAATAAATAAACAAATATTGGTGCAGGCGGTTGTGTAACGAAACCAGGTCAACATTTTTATTGTGACTGAGAAATGGGGCTTAATATGGCCGTTGTTAAGATTCCGACAAGTGACTAAAGAAATAGGGCAAATGACATTTGTGGTCAGTTTAGCTCCTGATCTGTGATTGTCGAAGTTGGGCTTAAGGCACTTGTGGCAACTCTAGCTTCTGTTATGCGACTTTAGTAAATGAGGATGATGACATTTGTGACCTGTCCAGCTCCTGATCTGTAACTACAGAAATGGGGCCTAGAGCATGTTGCCCCTCCCGATCAGCTAGAACACCAGAAAGCAGAACGAAAAAAATTAACACAGATTTCTAAATAATTTGACCTTGACCACAGCACAGTGGCATATATGAATGAGATGACAAGTAAGAACATGTACTGTCTGTTTCACGAAACCTGCCCAAATTTTACAGCCATATAAACTATGCAAAAACAGATTTTTTTCGATAATATTGAATTTTATCAATTTCAAAGTAACTTGACATACCTTGCCCAGATGCTTCGGTTCATTCCATATCCAATGCCGAGTGCTCTAAGAAAGAAAGTAAAAGTGTGTAGCACATTTCAATTGTTGTTTGTTAATGTCCAAGATATATATGCAGCCCTGAAATTATAGAATGCCAGGTCCTCACCACACCAGAGTCACTTAGCTCCACTCACCAAAAGAAATAGGATTAGTACTAAAACTTATTACGTTTATAATGGGTATAACTGGATTCAACTTGCAGAACCGGAAAGCCAAAAATGTACCCGAGGGTGAAACCAGGGATATTCAAGATATATATATATATATATATGCAAGTTTAATGTGGTTTAATGTCCCAGCAACAGCTAAGTCAGCGGTCAGTTTAACAAACTCATATTCAGATGTGAAAAGGCAGTCTGCACATTGTATTGGGGTGGAAATGCAACATCGCTAACTAACCTAGTACTTGGCACAGGACGACACAAGAACAACCCACATAAATATATTGTTTTCACAGAGTACATGTAGTTCCAAACTTTTGTCAGGCCATGATTGGTAATAGACACAGGAATTTACAAGGATACACACCTGGGATGACTCAACATGATTTGTTGACGCTCTTTCTGGGTCTACAGTGGGGTATGGGGTGTCGGTCATGGGTGCTGTAACCTACAATATAAGAAGTCAGAGATGGATGTACCCCTCCAAAACATTAAACGCAAATTACAAAAAAATATAGAAATGTGGCCTGTCGGCGCACCAATGCTAACCGCTGGCAAAGAAAACAAGGCAACATTTGAAAACAAAACATGAAGCAGTTACATGAAAAAAAAAAAAAAAAATTATAAGAAATTTACAAGAGCGTTAAGATTTAGAATGCACTAAATATGTGATCTTGACCTTGTGTCATGTGAACGCCAGAGAAATATGGAGAGAAATATGGATGGGCCAGAGAAATATGGATTTATCACAGTATCATAGAGGTTTTGAAATTTCAGTCGAAAAAGGGGGATAACTCCGTAAGGATATAAATTATATTTGTAGTGAATATACACCATTCGTGTCCAGTTAATGATATTACATGATGTCGCACAGGTGTGTAACGGAGCTATTTACACTTCAGTACCTCCTGGATTTCACACAAGGCTTGTGTTTATCACTATGCTATGGGAGAAGTCTAATGTCCATCAGGCATGTGACCAACATTGCAGTACAAGTAACACATTATTCTCATTATCAATAATTGCATGTTTTTTCTGGGGTATACACTTGTGTGAAATCACGGTAGTAGTGTCATTGTGTAGAGTGCTAGAAGTCTTTATGAATGGTATAATGAAGTATGAACAATAATAGTGGTAATCCCAAACAGAGTATATACCTGAATAGGTAAGTTAACAGGTATGGCACAAGGGACTTGTTCCTCCGCGTGGACCAGATTTTTAATCCTACTGTTACTGCGCGAGTCAAAATCCAATGGATATCCTGTAAATGCAAAATTAATCAACTGCTTCACGGGTGTTTCATTGATGGAATTTCGAACAGTGCAGATCATGGTCAGACTGGACGGATGCACAGGCTGATCTGGATCTACACTGGTCGCAAATAAGCCCGATTTCTCCGTTCAGAGACACGTATCATGATAGTATCAGATAATGTTTTGAGTTATACAATGGGAATATAGAAAAAAATAATGCAGACTTGTTTACACTGCATCATTACATTGACATCATTTGGTGATGGTGATTGACATCATTTGTGATGGTGCTCTAGCAATGAAATGTCATCGAAAGTAATTGGGATTTTATCAGCCAGTATGTATTGGCAAATGCAAAGCTTGTTACTTGATAAAATAATACATGTAGTAGATTCTCATCCACATGTCGGAATAAAATGGGGGAGAGCGTAAGTCTTTTATTATTCTGTGTATTTTTTTCAATATATAAAAAAAATCTGGATATTTATTATATGTGTTAGTCGAGATGATAATCTGCAAATTAATTTTACGAAATTATTACAAAGCAGGTTGCCATTGTATGGAAAAACTTACTACTGAATGTAGACAATCTGTTTATGACACGTCTGAAGTAGCAAGGAGGAATCACACCTTTCTCATTTCCTGGGCACAGAATGACATTGTTTGCTGATCGAAAGAACTTGAGGCCATCTAAAAATAATTACTCATGTATGTAATTTACTACGTAACCTGTCAACTGAGTTTCCTCGATGCTCTGTTGAGAGAGTTCATGGTATTTCAAGCATATGAGCAATTCAGGACATGTGTGTGTGTTTTGCAATCATGAACAGACATCACCATCAGATATAACCACTGAAACCCATCAACATTAAATGCAATAATGTTTCCTGTGAGTATAGTTACGAGACGTTCTACTGTCATACATGTACTTGATGAAATTTGATAATTTACATTACATGCAATTACATTGTTACGTGAAATTTTAAACAGCCACTGCTTGAATACATACATCCATCGAACTTGTACGAGACTAACAAAAGTTTAAAGTGTTGAAATATAAGTCACACTTTGTCAGGTTATGGATCAAATACTTTGTCCTTCAGCAGGATAATTCTTACTACCAACAAGCAAGCCAACAAAGTTCTACATATATGTACTTGTGTTACTATCATCAGTCACCAATGCACTGCTCTTTCTGTGTTTTTATAATCAATTTGATGGAGTTAAATTGCGACTGAAAACTGTATTCACGGAGTACGAAATTATTACAAAATAATTTTTGAAAATTACCTTTCAACGCTTTCTGCATGTTAATGTAGATAAGTACTTCCGAGTTGTTTCTCATTCCTGTAATAAAACATCTGAGAGTGGTAGCCATAATGGCCCATATAATTATTTCAGATGAGCATGATTGATTGATTGAAATTTTACATCGATTCAACAGCGAGGTCATATTGAAATTGTGTAAGCACATGTAATGTGGCAGAGCTCCGGACAAGTTTTGTACCTAAAGAGTATTATAACCCAAGATTTCAATGCGTATTTTACCTCTGGTTTACCATACAATCGCTCTAACCAGACTGAGCTAACCAGGCACAAATACACACTACCTTCACATAGTGGGTTACGTACCGTGACATACATGTTGTATGCCATCATGTATGCAGAAGACATTCGTATTAATGAATGTAATATTACAATTTGTATTTTCAAGGATATGAAACTTAAAATTCTCAAAGCTTGAACATATTAATTTGCATTTTGCAAGACAAATCTCATTAATTACTTGAATAATTGTCTCTTATAAATTTTAATTACAACATAGCAATTTTTCTTTGACCAATTGCACAGATTATTTGAGCATTTATACAACTGATGGATTGTCAGTACTACCATGAAAACACTGATAACACCTCAGTCCCTGGTTCCCCCACAGAAAAATGTATGTGGTTGCGGTTCATCCTGGATAAGCCCTACAATGTGTATTGAAAAAACCTTGCTATGAAAAGTGAAATGGTTAATGATCCCAGCAACAGATAAGGTTGATCATGGATTATCGAAGACGGAAGGTCATGTATTTGTCCCAGCATGATAGGGGAGCATCATAGGAATGAATGTCAATACGTTGCATGAAAGGAAACAGAAATTTAATTCAATGTTATGTAAATGGACAACCATACTCCAGTATGCATGTAAGTACAGCAGTAGTGAACACAAATGAAGTTACCTGTGTCCTAATTAACGACCAAGCTGATGCTGAAGTTCCATGGATACATGGATCAACTTCAGTCACAATTGGCACCAGGTCAAGTCCCTCGATCTGAAATAATCGTCAGTAACCCTCATGGTCAGAATGTATTTTCAGAAACTATTTAAAGCAAAGCCTCGCATCTGAGGACATATTGTGACACTCGGACGGAATATCCTTGTCTCACACCAGTGCATATGATTTATCGTCTTATTAAATCATATGTTAGATTCTTTTTGGCACATTTGTCATTATTTCTATAAGAAATTATCTCTGTACTCTGTATAGTGAATGTGTTTAAAGTGACTGTGTATCAGATGATACATCCGAAGATGAATTTCACAAAAACAGTTCAATGATTATTGTATGAATACAGTAGCAACTTGTCCTTGGTCACAAAAATATGTGTTTGCCAGACAATTATCACATTTGCATGTCAGCTTTCGATGTCGTTAACAGAAAGTCAAGATAATGACAGGTAAAATTTAACTTGGCCATGTTGCATCATCACTCTGCCTTCATACCTGTATTGAATGGCCTTGGTTAGCTCTTACTAAAAGCCGCCCAGAGGTGTCCACTTTCATGGCAAACCTCTGTTTGGTGTCTGTGGTAACCAAATGATGAATTTGCCCTTCAGTACAGCCAAGCCTCTTCAATAGATCATCAGCATACAGGAATCCTCCTACAATGCGCCTTAGTACATTAATAGTATTCCACTAACAGGGCCGTAACTAGGGGTGAAATCAAGACGAGGTGAAAGTTCTTGAGGTCCACGAGGTGGGTCCGGGGCATGCCTCAATGAAATTTTGAAACCTAGAAGCCCTGAAATCCAGTTTCCAGGCTTCTAATATTGGGCTCATACTCATAGTGGTTTTTAAAACTGGGCAATTTAATTGAAAATACTAGGTGTCGACCGGACATCGCATATTAACGCTGCTTCCCATTCAGGAAGCAGGAAACGGAAAACAGCTGAAAATGTCATTTTGCTTCACGATCAGGAAGCAAATGGCCATTTTTGCTAAATCTGCCATAAGATCGTATAAGCTAGCTAGCACGAATTTCACATTTACGACAAATTAATGATCTAGCATTTGATTGTTCTTTTTTTTTTAAATGATTACAAGGCAGATTTAGCGAGGCCCATGCAAAAATGGCCTTTCCTTCCTGATCGGGAAGCAAAATTACTTTTTTCAGCTGTTTTCCGTTTCCTGCTTCCTGAAGAAAGGAAGCAGTTTATACAATGTCACAATATGTCGACGTATTGCGTGAAACTATCACGTTATGGGGACATGTTCAGATAAAACATCGCAACATGTCGACGTAATTTATCTCAACATGTCATGATGTTTTGATTAGTGTATAACTGAAATTGATTAATCATTATTGCTAAATGCCAAAGCGATCCTTCTATGCCTGCTGGCATCCCATTCCTTGAGAACGTGCAGTGCAATAAGCAATACATGGTGGTGCCTGTGAATATTGGCTAAGGCGATGCTGTTAAGCCTGTCCTCTCCCATACTGGCTCGGCACCAGGTCTTCAGGCGTCTGAGGGCATTAAAGGATCGCTTGCACGAGCCTACTGGAAGTGTAAAAAGTAGTGATAGAATGGTGTAAATGTTCGGGTAGAATAGTTTATCGGTGGTATTTAACACATCTGTCAGGTTCTTGGCTTCGACAGGATGGGTTCGGTGTCTCCATCGATTTAACTGAAATAAAACTGGCATGAATGTAATGTAGATTGGTAATTTAAATTAGTTTTAATTATTTAAATAAATTGCCATTCTACTTTACATTCACCATTCCTTTGCATGTACGTACAGTGAATCGACACACTCGAAACACAGAATTTAAATATTAGTTAATATCGTGTAAAAAATGGACGCTGTAGATGTTAAAAACATGTGGAATAGTTACATAATTAGGTACCGGTTTAATTTCTGTAAAAAAAGTATATTTGCATAATATGCGGGCATCTACCTTTAACATTGAAAATGGCTAAGTCAATTACGCGGAAAAAATAGGTAAAAAAGGTTACATGTTTGATAGTTGTATGTGGTGGGCGCAATTTGGTTATGAATCTGTTAAAGTTTGGTGGTCCTATGTTGTACAGTAACAGAGAAATGGACTTAAACACCAAAACTTAATGTTTATGTCTCTCAATATTTGACTATATACACAAATTATGTGAACCCGACATTTATAATTACTACCGGCCACATTCTAGTACAGGATACCTTTTCTCTGTTTTCAAAAAAAATAAACAATCGACAAAATCCAATACAAGGTGGTCGCCTCGTCTGCCTCAACGTAGTTACGGCCCTGACTAATCTCAACAGTTGTGCATATTGTTTTATAGAAGTGTCCCATTTACAATGGTGTCGGCTAATTCTGCGCACCTAAGGCTTTCCAAACAAATATAACAAGAAATGCGTCTGTCGAACGCGGATGCCACCTGCAGCATATTTGAGAAACTGTGACAAAGTGGTTAACCGAAAAGTGTGACGGACGGACGGACGGACAGACGGACGGTCCAAACACTATATGCCACCCGTTTCTTCGAAACCCGGTGGCATAAAAATCATTAACATTTGCATACATGTATACAGTCAACATTCCCTGAATATTCAGCAAAGTTCAAAGATGTCTGTGCAGGTAAAACGCCATAACATTCTGACGTCAGTAAATGATGTAAATTGCGTGATGTATGACATCACATGCCTGTTTGCAACGTCACTTTTTTCCGCTACTGTTGCGCATCTGGTAGTGTAAACAAAATGGCAAACAGCATACTGGATCAGCATAGATAAGTTGGTATTAAACTTGAAGCAGAACTATCCAGTGACATGACGACAGGTTATTAGTTTCTTAGTTGAACAGCTAATTTAGTAAATAAGACAGCTACTCCATCATCAGGGTCTGAGGTAGTATGCAAAAGAAAGCACTATCCCATGACACACATTGTGACCAAATATTATCAAAATCAGTTATTGAAAAAATAAAGGTGTTACTAACGTATGTAAAGTATGCATGCACGTACATGCACTAACGCTATATGCCCTCTTGCATAGGGCCGAGGGGATAACTAAAGCAATATGTTAAAGCAAGATGCTGAAAAGACAAGGATCTTAAAAAAAATAAAAATCCAATAAAATTAACATTTGCATACAACTATGCTATAACTACAGTAAGTTTCAGTTATAAAATGAATATTAAGCCCCATATATAATACAAATGCATCGCCGGGCATTTCCATGTATAGCAGTGCAAATGTAACAGTCAATGTAGTGTGGCTATAAGGTACATACCAGGCATCATCATAAATCCTTCTCTATGGCTACCATGCCGAAGAAGGTAGGCCAGCGTCTTCGAAAGAAACAGCTTCTCCTGCTACAATTATTGTAAACAAATAATTAATTCTTTACTAAACATAAAATGTATACAACAAAGACATAACAGGCTCTGATTGTGTATCAGAAACCCAGTATGTGGATTTGGGAAATATGGATTGCAAATTACATATGCAGGCCTCAACAAATGTCCTACTTGTCCTGATTTAAATTAAACTGATCCAATTGCAATTTGTATATGAAATGGGCTCCGGTATAGTAATATGACGTCTTATAACAGGTTCATTGCTAGTATTAACAATATTTTTCTATGTGGAGATTTTCAACTAGGTGCGAAAATAGTAAATGGTGTCTTCTCACTGAAGCATATCAGATAATTTTCTTCTATTTGGAATCTGAAAGTTGTTTCCATTTCATATGAGATTTATGACACTCGTCAGCTATTGTATAACTTGTGTGCGAGATTCGTTTCATAAAACTCATATCAAATGGAAACTTGTTTCAGATCCTCTATTTATCACGCAAGATATTTTATTTCAGGTCATCATAAAGCCACAATTGTAGAGGCGAATTGTTCAAAATATAATGTGGAAATAAAACGTCAGTTAACACAAACAGCTGTAGAAATGGCGACTGCATGTGCTATTGTTAATGTGAAATTGGCAATAGTAGGAAACAGTATGCCCTTTAGCCACCTATGAATACTAACCTGAAGCTCCTCACTCCAACCAAAGTCTATGCCAATATCTATGACAGGATATGGCATGGTGACAGGTGGACATACGTCGGTTGCACAGGAAAATGGAACTGGCTGAAGAAGAAGAGCGGCCTTCATGACAATTAAATGAAAAGTAAATTCTGTTCATGGTTACGTTTGATTTGTTTGTTTTCATCAGATCTGTTGACAAATTTATCCTGGTAAAGGTCATATGGATAAAAATTGAGGGGTATATATTGAGAGGGGGGGGGGGGTCATATAGGCAGATGGGATGTGGAAGAGATTTATTGAGGGGGGGGGGGTCTTCTGGGGAATAATTGAAGGGGGTGTCATACAAAAAAATTGAGGGGAGTATATAGGCCGATGGGGTGTGCAAGAGATTAAGTTATTGAGGGGGGGGGGGGGTTTTCGTATCCGGGGGGGGGGGGTATTTAGGGGGGGGGGTCGGGGGGGGGGGGGGGGATTCCGTAGTAGTCCTCTTCATAGGATATATAAACTTTGAGGGGGGGGGGTCATTTCCGTAGGTAAAAGTCTCTTCCATAGGGGGGTACTTATATAAACTGGAATAGCCCAATGAGAAGGCACGAATCCATGAGAATTGGGGCTAATTACCTTTTCAAGCGCAGTCTTCCTCAGACGTGCAAAGTGATTGCAGTCAACCATACCTACAATGAACAAAGAAGAAGAAGAAGAAGAAGAAGTAAGTTCCCCAACGAAAGAAGCAAGTAAGCAAGCAAGAAGGAGAAGACACACAGGGCAATCTACTGTGCTACAGACGACGAAGGAAAGGAAAAAGGCTGACCGGAACCGGAAATAGAACGGAAAACGTTACCGTGATGTCGTAAAAGTTAGTCAGTCGGTGGGTGCCGCAATAAGTCAGCGCGGTATTTTCATTTACAACAACAACAACAACAACATCTAGTTGGTAGAAGTTGGTAGAAGTTGGATGGTACAAAGAAAGTTTCTTCTTGATTTCAGTCAGTCATGGTTTTGTGTGTAAGCAGTTTTCCGACATGTCTCCGAGTAGTTTAGTACGCTAGCGCGGAAACACTCGGGATTCCGAAAATGAAAGGTGTCAATATTGACATTATGCGCTGAGTGGTACACAAAAACAAGTTTTTGTTTACCTTTTGTTGTCTTCACATTGCGATTATGATATAAATCTCAAGACTTGGGATATATATATTAGGCAGTATATGTAGTTTTGGTGTACTAAATCAGTTGCCAAACATGTGTTTGTGTTTGAAAAAATCTGAAAATTGGAATACTGAGCCTTACTGTGCCTTTAAACTCATTTGCGTTATAATTGTACACATAATTCATGTACATGTAGATCTCCCGCGAGTACTGACGTCATTTAGTGTGTATCGCAAGGTACATTTGCCCCAGTTAAATCAATAATACACGCGCTGTGGCCTGTGTTCTGACTGCTGTCTGTGTTTATAAACAGAATGTGTGTATTGGGCCATTTGAGGAAACCATTTGTAGTATTTGTGTAGATACCATGGATACATGTACTAAGATGGTGTATACTGTAAATAATGCATGTAGACACATAGTTGCGAACACGTAAACTTCGCAACTAGTATACACAGATCCAATACCATTTGTTTCACAAGGTTAGATCTACTGTTAGAATACGACGTCCTCCTATTGGGTTTTCCCA